>JAQGAW010003393.1:0-12693 GCA_034698025.1 Phthiracarus crinitus | reverse complement strand
TAAGTAGTAGTGTATCACTTATACGTTTTAACCCCTAAAATCAAAAAATTGTTTAAAATGCAAAATTATTGGTTTAAGACTATCAAAAAATTTTAAAAATTATTAAAATTTCACAAATGAAATTTATAACATAAATAACGTCAAAAATATCCATTTATCAAATAGTTAGAAGAAAATATTTTATTGACGTAATTTATTTTTAAAAAACAAAATTTCTTTAAATGTATATTTTTAAACAATTTAAATTCATAAATTATGACAAAAAAAATTTTTTTTACGATTATTTGATAAATGGATATTTTGGCAAGGCTTAAGATTACGGGGGACCTCGGATCCCGGATATACGGATATTTTTGGATTCCCTTGGATTAGGGGAGTACAAATAAATACTTCATAGGTCTGGCAAACCGACGGTTCGGCCACAAAATCGAATTTTCGATTTAGAGTTTTTCGGGTATTTTAGTCAAACCCGGCACCGAACCACTCATGTTGGGTATCATTGAAAAGGAAATGGCGAGACCTATCCAACGATACCATACACACCTGTCTAGGACAATTCATTCCTAAATTAAAAAATTAGATGATGAGTAGTTATCTTCCTACGAATTCTTGTCCGCTGATTGCTGGCTGATTATTTGAATCGTTACTATGTAAATATTATTTGCAATTGAGCGCTCAATTACTCTTCTATTTTGATGAATATTTATGAATGCATTAGAGTTTGATATCTTTTAAGAATTATTCTGTTAATTGAGTGCTCTGAATTGTCGACTATTTAAGCCAAATGATTATCAAAGACATATTGCTTAATGTGTCATAGATTATGTATTCCGAAATATGGTAAAATTTTTATTCGATTGAGATAGAGTATGCAATTATAATAAGATCGTAAGATTTCCTTCTAGATAAGAGTTATTAACGCTACATAAAGGCATTTCGGGTTTCTAAGCCAATTCCTTTTAATTAATCGCTTCCGCTTGCTTTTTTAATGTTAACTGTGAAATAACATTAAAGTTACGCCTATGACCATATCTTATTTTTGATTTTTAAGACATCTATTCTTGTTTTATTTTGGAATAATTTTTGTTTAAAACATTCGTTAATTAACTATTTTCAGAGACTTAGTCATCAAACGATGAAAAGCTTATAATCGATTGATTATGGCTAAATTACCTTTGAATGTTGATTTAAATAATTTCTAATTATGTGCTGATTGTATGCCATTAGTTGCTGTTGCTTATGATGAGTCTGTGATAAGTCGTATACAAAGGTACCTCTCCTGGCGGTCTATTCCATTGAATAACATGGGATTCCTATGGAAAAACAATGTTAGAATCTCTAGCCGGCTATTGGATAATATAGTATTATTATTATCCAATATATTAAAATCTCTAACCGGCTATAGTATAACATAGAAATCCAATTAAACACTATGATAGCATCTCAAGCCCATTCAAAATATCAAAGAATCCTACTTCGTTTAGAAATCATTATTATTGCCTGTTTTCTTTCCTTCGATTACATGTTGATGTCGAGATCTTGATTGTCTTTGGAGAATCTTTTTCTAGAAATCGATACCTAATTTTGAAAACTTGGCAACTTTAACATTTTTTTCACGTTTGTTGCGTTACATCAAATGTTGGTAACGCTATTTTGCGTCTTCGATAATTTTTAATGCTATGATTCAGATATCTAGTATCTTACCTACAACGCAAAGTTTTACGGACATATTAGTTATTTTGGAGACTTTGGAAACAAAAGGGGACATTGTCCCCATTTATCAGTCTCCTTAATACTTGTTTCCTTTTTCAAATCTATTATTAATATATTTTACATTTTATTTTTTAATTTAGGAATGAATTGTCCTAGACAGGTGTGTATGGTATCGTTGGATAGGTCTCGTCATTTCCTTTACAATGATACCCAACATGAGTTGTTCGGAGCCCGGGTTTGACTAAAAAACCCGAAAAACTCTAAATCGAAAATTCGATTTTGTGGCCGAACCGTCGGTTTGCCAGACCTATGAATTATTAATTTGTACTCCCCTAATCCCAGGGAATCCATAAATACCCGTTTATCCAGGATCCGAGGTCCCCCGTAATCTTAAGCCTCGCCAACAATTCAATACTAATATATTTAATAAACAAAATAAACTTTCGTTATCTGATGGTAATCGTATTTCTCAACATAGTCTACACGATTATCAAAATTCAATGATTGAAGAATTAATAATAATTAGTAACGGATATTCACGAATAAATATACAATCATTAAATTATGTGTTAATTAAATGTTTGAATATTAATCATTTAACTATTCATGTTTATGATTGCAAAGAATTAATTCATATAATAAGTAATAAATTCGAAAAAATAAAATGTATAGAAATAATTAGTTATTGTAAGATATCACTAAATGGTTGGCTAAAAGTTGATAAAAGAGGTTTACAATACTTGGAATCGATTAGATTTTTCGGATTGAATGAAGAAATAGTGTCGACAATAATACAATTATGTCCGAAACTAAAAGCAATATATTGTTATGATAATATGAAACACTACTTTAATCACTATTTTAAGACCAATTCGATTATTAATACTAATATTGATAAAATCGGTCGTTATTTGATAAATGATGAAAGATTTATAATTTTTTCGAATTATTTTTCGCAATGATTGAAGTCATTTAATGTTCAAATAGATTTCAATACAGATTTTGAAGTTATAAAACATTTGACTAAATTTGAAAAACTAGATTATCTTTGCTGTTATTTCATTAATTATTCGGATGACAGCAATCGGTGTATTGAGTTATTAAAACTGATTGGTTTGAAATGTTTGCGTTTAAAAGTATTAGAGATTATCGATTTGGATATACCTATTAATGAAGCATTTAGTGATGGCTTTAAATCACTTGAAAAATTAACTTTTAGTGATTGTAGAGCAATTAACAATTTTAAATTTTTGCAAAACTATAATCATTTAACAAATTTGAAGATAACAACTGATTATTATTCTGGAAATGGAAATGAGTTCGAGAATATTCACTCATATGTACCGCAATTAAAGTCAATTCACATCATCTTATTTTATAACCGCTTATTTAAAGATTTTATTAAAGAATCAGAAAATTCAATTACATTTATGAAACATTTAGAAAAATTGCCGAATTTATGTGATTTGAAAATTGGTTCGGATTTTGTACGTGAAGATTACGATTATTGTTATAGTATTACTACAGATAATATTATATCATTTATCGATAATTGTTTAAATATTAGAAGAATCAGTATTTATTTATTAGAATTAAATATAGATTTATGCGATAATAAAACTATAATTGAAGATTATATTGAATCTAATAATAGAAAAATACAAATCAAATATTTTGATAACAACTAATACAACAATTTATTATAAAAATTTTCAAAAAATAAATACTGGCAAACATTTATCAAATTAATAGAAACAAAACGAATGCTTAATTTAGATAATTTCGATTATTATTTTTCTCAATCTCATATGAATGAATCAAAACAAATATTACAACAAAAAATTTATAACAATAGAAATACCACCGAGTGTTGATCGGATTAATAAGCCGTAAAGGTTTCGAAACACTAATCAAAACTTGTTCACTCAACAACCAAAATAACTCAGCAAACTATTAAACACTAATGAATACAATAGTTTATCGCAAGTTCACAGCAAAACTATATTCCCATTTCAATCAATTCTGTTTCACGCGATTTGTATTATACATACGGCAATAGTTATCCTTTTCTAAACGACTCTTTCGCTATGGATTACAAGCAACGATTTGATTCCATAGTGAAACAAATGTGTCCATTAACTAAAACATCGCTATTACTGCCACCACCGCCTCCTATACTTTTATCGCCACCAACTCCTAAAATTTTCAATTAATATTCCGTGTGAGTAAACAATTAAATGTTTTCTGTTTGAAATTGTTTTTAAAAATCAATGATTTTAGTTCGATGTTCACTGATAGTCGTTTGGTGACACCAAATAAACATTATTCTAATGATGAGAATCAACTCGAAAACCTGAGCTGAGATGCGAGTTGAGCTGAGTTAATAAAAAATTTATAGGGCTGAGCTGATTTAGTATTCAGCTCATAGTAGTTATACTGTTATTAAAAATAAAATTTTTAAACATTCCATTAATATTTTAATAAAGCATTATTATATGATTAATTAATTTATTTAATTTTGAATCATAATTCATATGCATATTGCAACAGTAATAATAAAAATACTTTTAAAAACTCAATAGTAGTTTAATAGTAGCGGTGGTATATTAACTTCGGATAAAACAGACGTATGTCTAGTGATTCCCGAGAATGCTATACTGGAAGGCGTTGAGCAGGAAATATATTTTAAAGTTTGTCGCGACACTAGTATGGCTCCGCCACTCGATCCAGAAAAAGGTTATTCATTACATTTTAATTATGCCTGAGAGCGTTGTATTAACTGTTAACAAATTTGGTTTAAGGGGAAACACTATTGAGTCCAATCATGATGTGTGGACCGCACGAAAAGCCTGTAGAACTTCGTTTGCCTCATTGCGTGTCTGGCAAAGCCGACAACTGGTAGTTCGCTCTTAAATCGAGTGACGCAACAAATGGTAATCCACTATAAAATTATTCAATTTTCGTGATCAATGGCAAAATTTGGATTTAGAAACAATTGGCGAAAATCAATGGACAAACAGCAAAGTGGACAACAACTTTGTCTCAGAACTCGTCGATCACTTTTAATTTCGGATTTTTTTCGTTTTCCGATTACTTTTTAAAAGTTCAAGTATTTTTGCATAATTATTAAAAAGTATTAAACCAAACTTAACTAAAAATATTCGTCTTTAAAAGAAAGTGTTTGGAAAATACATTAAAACATTTTTGTGTTAAATTCTACGCTTAATATTTTGCAATTTATAAAAAGAATAGTTATTTTAATTTCGAAAAGGAAATACGGAAACAAAATATACATTAATCCGAAAGTTTATTAGAAATACTTTTTTCGAATCATTTTAAAGAAAGCTTGATTTTGTTATTAACTTTACAAAAAAATTGATTAACACTTTAACCTTAAAGTAAAGATAGTATTGGTTCAGTTAAAAAACGTTAACTAAACTTTAAAATTTTTTCAAACTATTTTGAACCTTTTATTAAACGATTAACAAATGATTTTGTTTCATTTTTTCTAATGATTTTCAAAACCATATTAAATACCAATAAAGTTGTTTCAATAGATGGCAGTATTATTTGATTTATAGTTAAATAATGTGTTGTCAATAGTGATAAACAAACAAATGTTTGTTATGACGTGTCGTTTATTGTGTTTGTCATACGTTTTGTGTCCGATTAGTGCATCAAATTAATTGAAATACTATTATTTGGTTTAATATAATTTACCTTAACATATTAATTACTTATAATAATGTGTGACATAAGAAGAAGAGATAGTTTTGATAGATTTGGTGATGACTTATGTCAAGTAATATTACATTATTTATCAATCAATGATTGTTTTCGTTTACAATGCGTTAACAAACAATTCAATTCATTGATATTTAATAAACAATAAAGACTTATGTTATTCGATGGCAACCTATTATCTTCTCTATCGTCAAAAGTTTTGAAAAATAATCGAAATTCAATAATTAAAGAATTAGTTAACAACAAATATAAATATAAATCAAAATTAAATATGAATGCATTAAAATATGTGATGAATAAGTGTTTAAATATTAATCATTTAATTATTGATTGCGAATGTGTTAGCGATGAGATAATTAATTTAATAAGTAATAAAATAAAATATTTCGAAATCATTAGTTATTATAATATATCATTCAATTGTTGGCAACAATTTGCTGAAAGAAGTTTATAATACTTGGAATCGATTAGATTTCGCGGATTGAATGCAGATATGGTGTCAACAATAATACAATTATGTCCGAAACTTAAAGCAATTCATTGTAATGATTATATTGAACAGTACTTTGATCGCTATTTTAATACTAATATTGAGAAAATCGGTCGTTATTCTATAATTGATGAAAGATTTATTATTTTTTCGAATTATTTTTCGCAACAATTGAAGTCATTTAATATTCGTATAGATTTCAATTCCGATTTCGATGCTATAAAACATTTGGCGAAATTTGAAAATCTAGAGTATCTTTGCTGTCATTTCCGTCAATATTCTGATGAGAAAAATATTGAGTTATTAAAACTAATTGGTTTGAAATGTTTGCGTTTAAAAGTATTAAAGATCGAAGATTTGGAAATACCTATTAATGAATCATTTAGTGATGGATTTAAGTCAATTGAAAAATTAACTTTTAGTCGTTGTAAAGCACTTAACAATTTTAAATTCTTGCAAAACTGTAATCATTTAACTCAATTGAAAATAAAGACTTATCATTACGATGGAAATGGAAATGAGTTCGAGAATATTCACTCATATATACCACAATTAAAGTCGATTCAAATCAGCTTACTTTATAACTGCTTATTTAATCATTTCGTTGAAGAAAATTCAATTACATTTATGAAACATTTAGAAAAGTTGCCGAATTTGTGTGATTTGAATATTGGTTGCGATTTTGTACATCAACTTTACCATTATTGTTATAGTATTACTACAGATAATATCATATCATTTATTGATAATTGTTTAAGTATTAGAAGAATCAGTATTTATTTATTAGAATCAAATATTGATTTATGCGATAATAAAACTATAATTGAAGATTATGTTGAATCTAATAATACAAAAATACAAATCAAATATTTGTATAACAACTATTACTACAATTTATTATAAAAATTTTCAAAAAATTAAATACTGGCAAACAGTTATCAAATTAATAGAAACACAAAATGAATCATTAATTTAGATAATTTCAATTATTATTTTTCTCAATTTTTTTCGGACAAAACACTGTTTTGAGTTGATATGAATGTAATCAAAACAAATAATACTTATATATAATTTATGCTAAATTTATAAAATTTTTATATGACTCCAAATTTGATTGTAATACAAACTTTTATAATATTACAAACTTATAATCTTGGAATCAATTAACTTTAGCTTTTGCTAAAATTGATTATTGTTTTCGATTGATTTATTTCTATCGCTGTTTTAAGGCAAAATTTATTGATTTGTGCCTTTGTTTATATGGAAAACAACTAAAATCTCACATTTATTATATTTCGCTCTAAATTACTAATATTTGAAATTATATATAATTTAAATTAATAATAAATTTAATAAACTGTATTCGCACAATAAAGATCAATAAAAAACTTACTTAAGATCCAAATGAAGTGCCAGAAAAGTAAAATTACTACAAAACTCGGCAAATGTTTTGTTCAAACTCAAAACTTTTAATTTTCTAAAACAAAATTAATAATTTACCATAAAAAAATTAATCAAATAAAAATACCGCCGAGTGTTGACCGGATTAATAAGACGTTCAGGTTTCGAAACACTAATCAAAACGTTTTCACGAAACAACAACAAAAACAACTACGCAAACCATTAAACACTAATGAAAAAACTATCGTAAGTTTCACATCAAAACTATGTTCCCATTTTAATAATCATGTTTCACGCGAATTGGATTATACTTATGGCAATAATTTTCATTTTCTAAACAACTCTTTCGCTATGGATTACAAGCAAAAAGATTAAAATGTGTCCATTAACTAAAACACCGCCATTACTGCCACCAACTCATATACTTTTATCGCCACCAACTCTTAAGATTTTCAATTACTATCCCTTCTTAGTAACCAATTAAAAGTTTTCTGTTATAGAAATTGTTTTTAAAAATCGATGATTTTAGTTCGATGTGCACTGATAGTCGTTTGGTGTCACCAATTAAACATTAATCCAAACACGGATTGAGTGTTTCGTTGTCTGATGAAAAAGCGAAGAATTTGTAGATGACATCAATTAATTACATTTAAAATTAGGTTTTGGTTACTTTGCGAATAAAGATCAATCGCAAAATATGAGCGCATCTGATGCGTCATATAAAGATAGCAATTCTATATATTATTATTCTGTTTCACTAAATTTGTCTAAAGTAACATATTTTGATACATTTTTCTTAATTCATTTTTATAAATACTTATTATTTGATCACTCTATTAAATATAAAAGTTTTAGAAATTATAATCATATCTCTTCTACATCTGCTTTAGTTATAAATAGAAATCCAAATAAGAAGCAAGAAATGCATGCAATCGCCCTTGAATTTTGAAAAAAAGTTGAAAGGATCACCTCCTTAGACCATCAGACCTTAGTAAACCCTGATATTATTACTATTCATTCATTATTAAGCTATTAAACAGATGTGATTTTGAATATTTTTATTGAAATAAACAAATTATTGAAATACAATGAATAATGATAAACAACGACAAAATATATAAGAATTAAATTTTTTTATAATGTTGTATCATATTTAAAATTAATTACATTATAGTTTTTGATGTTTTGATTTTATATGATTTTCTTTATAGGTATTAATTTTTTTATTCGTTTATAATCAAAAGATTTTAAAAACAAATGTTAATCGTATCGACGCATGTAATCTAAAACTTTGAAATTTATTTTTCTATTATTACTTTGAATATACGAATTAATTAAATATTTAATATAATTTGATTCTTTCGAATAAATAGTGATTCTTCTAATACTTAAACAATTATCAATAAATGATATGACATCATCTGAAATAGCATTGCATGAGTTATAATCACTAAAATTTACAGAAGGATATCCAATTTTCAAATCACATAAATTCGTCAAATTTTGTAAATGATTCTAAATATTAGTTAAATATTCTTTTTTTGCCATATCGTGAATATAAAATTCAAATGACGATAGTTGTGGTATATATAAATGAATATCTTTGAGTTCAATTAGATTTACTCTAAAACGGTTGAATAATTAAATCTATTATTTCCAAAAATTTCTTAATTTGTTCAGAATCTATACTAGATTTATCAATAATCAATAAATAAAAATAATTAGAATTTTTATCATTTAAAGCACAGAAATATTTTTGTTAAATATTGAAATTCTAAATTTAAAAGCATTTCGAAACCTTTAATATTAAAAATTATTTGCAAAACCGAAACAACGGAGCAACAAATGTTAGCATAATTTTTCATTCCATTTGGAATACACTAAAAAATTAAAAAATAATTCTTTAATGGCAGCTATTAGTGATTGAAAATCTTTAAGATTTCAATTCAATTATCGTACATAAGATTTGCATTACCGTTCCATTACCCTCTAAATCAAAATTATAAACTCGATTACCGTTCCATTGCCGCGAGTATTTTCAATTCCACTACCGTTTCACTCATTACCTTTCCTAACTAACAATTTTAACTTATTCTGAACTCATTTTAATCATAAATGTTTTTAAGTATAACCGTAAAACTTTATTACCTTTTATTTTACAAAATTTATAAATACTTATTGTTTTAATACTTATTGATATTTTAATTCCTAAACATTTTTTATGTTGAAATCTAATTAAATTATTGATAGTATTTTTGATTTTATATTTCTAGAAATTTAACCAAAAAACCACTACCGTTCCACTACCATTAGCTATAAAAAGCGTTACAGCAATGGTCACAATAAAGAGAGTTTTCGAAGCTCTTTAATGACTGGTAATAGTGATTCCAATTCACTAAATCACACGTCAGTGTTCGCTCTCATTCCCAATACATCCTTCAGATCAATAGCAGGAAGAAATAAAAAAGTGAGTTCAATAATCAAAATAAAAAAAAGAAAAATAGCATAGAAGTTGTTAGCGATAGGAATAATATTGCCTATCAGTTAACAACACTCATATAAATCACATACTATTCTGTCATCTTTTGAATAAATTGTGAACTAAAAAATTATAAACATTTCTAATTATTATTTCACTATATTTTGGACATTTAATCAGTATTATTATAGCGATAATAAATAAAAAATATTATGTTTATGAGATACCCATAGAATTTTTTGCATTTTTTTAACGTACTTAAAACTATGATTTCATTATACTTACACATAATGCGCAACGATTGACATATACTGTAGAAAAGAGTTCTTTAACTAAACATTGTCTTTACGAATACAAAAGAAATCATTTACGCACAAATTGATTGTAAAATTGAATGGCAAATCGTTTATTCGTATAAACATAATTATAATGCATAAATAATTTTAACTCAAATTTTTATAAAAGTAATAATTATTATAACTTGAAAGAATTCACACTTGCATTCTCACACACATTAATTTTTACAGTTTTAGTTTTATGCATTAAAATTTATATTCCAATGGATTCCGTACTCAGTTTCATCAAACATAAAATATCATAATATACTAAATTTAATATTTATATAATGAGTAAATTTAAATGTAAATAAATATGAAGTTTTAATTTTAAAATACAGTTTAAATTTTATAAGGTATGTAAACTTGACAAAATTAAGCTCAATTATTCTATTTTAATATTATAAGGAATAAATTCGTAAATCCCGTCAATACAACAAATGTATAATCTCTAACACTCAATAACGTCATTAAGGAGGAGAAACAATGACCAGTTGTAATTTATTTTTATTATTAACATATTTAAATCCTTTTAATACCTTATTATAATGTATTGTATTTCGTCTACGTCTATATATATACTGTATTTCGTATTTCACACTTCCCTACCTCTTCCCTCTGTACACATAGTCGTAATCTAGTTTTTATGTAAATTTTACGTTTTAGGTGCGTAAATATTTAATAATAGTATTACGTTAGGCTAATCATATTTTATTTTAATTTTAGATCTCGTTTAATCAAATCTAACTGTATTTATTTAAACTCTAAAGTTTGGTACGAATAATCATAGTAGTGCTAACACACAAAGCTTAATAACTTTCTCCTTAATTGAATATACTATGAGATGCTCGCACATTCTCAAATTACACACGTTTTCTATCCACTGCTAAAACTGTTTAGGTTTCAAAGTTCATCGCAGAAATTCCTTCACAGTTTGTAAAATCAGTGATCATTAAGGACTGGATATTTCGGTTTTAACCGAACAAGGTTTTGTTTGTTAAAACTTTGGTTATGGTAAATATAAACATATATTAAGCTAAAACAAAGCTTCTAGGGTATAGTTTAATTAACCGAAATAACCGATTTTAAGAGTCTGACCGAAACTCATTAATCACGTATTCTTAGACATTTACACTTAATAATGTAGCAGTAAATTATCAAATAAATGCCATTTATAATTGCACAGGTAAATTAAACTCTTTAAACAAGTTGAATAATTTGTTAAATGGTTTTGAAATTTTTAGTATAAATTCAAACAATCTCTCTATTAATTAGTGTTAAGTTTGGATTTTATTTTAATAAACAAAAACTTTTTAAATGAGAAGAGACTCAATTTTATCCATAAAGATTTTAAAATATTTAATGTTTAAAGATCTAACAAAGTTTTTAATCAAAATACATAATAAAATCTCAACCGAAAGTTTGAACGATTTATAAATGTTTCTTCATTTTAATTAAACGTTGCGTTTCATTGATGACTTTAATGGAGACATCAATAGACTTTAGTGTTAGTCGTGGCATATCGTCTTGAATATCTTTGAACTCATTTCCAATTCCATAATAATATAGTTTTATATTTAAATGTGTTAAATGAACACAATTTTTCAAAAATTCAAAATTTTCATCACATAATATGGATTGGGTTAGTGTTAACTTTTTAATTGAATTAACAAAAGCACCATTTAGTTGAGAAAGCAAAAACTTAAGGTTTAATTTTTTTAATCGCAAACATTTCAAACCAATCAGTTTTAATACCTCAATATTGTCATTGTAGTAAAAATTACAGCAAAGATATTCTAGATTTTCAAATAAGCCAATATATTTTGTTATTTCAAAAGGTATGTGAACCTCAATCGTAACATCAAAATACTTCAATTTTTGCTTAAAATGTTCTGCAAATGTCATAAAACGTTCATCTTTTATCCAATAACCGCTGATTCTATCAATATTAATGCCAATAACAGAATTTTTGGTATAACAGCTATCGAAGCAGTATATAATATCATGATTACAATGTATTGATTTAAGGTTAGGACATAATTGTATTATAGATGTTATCATATTTATTGGTTGTTTTGAGTAAATTCTAAACGATTCCAACTTTTTTAAACTTCCATTAATAAAACGCTTCCATAATCTTTGCGATAGAATGGAAATATCATATATAACTAAATATTTTAAATTTATAGATGAATTTGTTATTAAACCAATTATTTCTTCGCAATAAGAATGGATATCAATAATTAAATGATTAATATTTAAACACTTATTAATCACATATTTTAATAAATTAATATTTAATTTATAAAAATTTTCATTTTTCTTTATCCATATTTCTTTAATATATGAATTTTGATAATCTTTCGGAATTCCAAGCGTAATAAAATCTTGACTATTAAAGGTTTGATGTTTACCATCAGTTATCGAAAGTATAGTTTGTTTATTAAATACCAATGAATTGAATTGTTTGTTAACGCATTGCAATCGAAAACAATCACTAATCGGTAAATAATGTAATATTACTTGACATA
>JAQGAW010003392.1:0-12694 GCA_034698025.1 Phthiracarus crinitus | reverse complement strand
AAAATACAACTCTACAAATATGGTACACTTGGCTAACATCGTTGAGTTATACGATTCTTTAATGGATTATGTCAAGCTACAGAACAGCGTTCATCAATCTTATGAAGTATTGATCGATCATACATCGCTAATTAAACCAATTGTTATACCATTAAGAAAACTAATGTATTTTGATAAAAATGATTTAAAAATTTTTATTGATTATTACGTATTTGATTTTAAAAAAATTTTAATTAATGATAAATTTAAACTACAAGTAAATGTATTAATGTTTTTTAAATAAAAATAAAAAAAACTAAAATCAATCGTCTGAACGAAATTGCTCGTAAAAATAATCCGAGTCAATGTCGACCCATCCATAAGGAACAGTGTCGTTGCCAACTATTCGCCGTTTATCTGATGTACTTTGGATCTTTTATGTAATCTTTGTGTTTCAATGTTAAAGTCTGGTTCTTTTGAAAATTTGTTGTTTTACTAGAGTTGGAGCGATTCGCTTATTAATCATCTTTTTCATTGCGTGATCTTTCAATGTTGTTTTGATTAATTTCTTTTTGGATGCAATTATCTGTGCCAAGCCTTTTGATTTCAATTTTATTTTTCTTTTAGTTTCACTTGTAATTGGGTGAGTATACTCCACTTCATAATAATACGATTTTGGTCCAGTTGTAAAAAGGCGTCTTATGAAAGCGTCGGCTCCGAACTCTTCCACTATTTCGTCAGTCATTTGACCCAAATAGTGACCTGAATGTGGTGATAAAAGAGAGAATCCGTATCCATATAATAGACAGAACCGGGAAAATCTTCAATTTTTTCGATCTGCTCTAGTAATCTTAATCTTGCGTAATCTGTGATAAAGGTGGCAATTGTGGAACATGTGTTTCCGGTTGGAGCATCATAGGCATTCTTAAATTTGTAGTTCATTAAAATCATATCCTCGATTTCCATTTCACCTAATATATCGAACCGATTGTCATTTATTAAGTTCCAAAGCCACGGGGCGATTTTACGATTTTTGTTTTTGGCATATTAGTTCTCTGAGCCAATTTTTCCATATTGTGTTAAGCATAAGCTTTGCAATAAATCTTAGGCCTGGGTTGTACTCTATTTTATTAATATCCAGTTCTTTGTCAGTATCTCGTTTGAAATCTTCAACATATTTTCTTTTATCCTCATCATTAACAATTCCATTAGGAAATCCTGATGCTTCTGTCTTGATCTTATACAATATTTTTATGTATTCTTTAAAGATTTCGTTTGACATTTCTGTGAAATGAATAATCTAAAATATGCAAAATAAAATTTATTTATTATTTTTAACCTCGTATATGTATAAAACGTCATATTCGCTATCAATTACCATGTGTATTTCTGGCGAAGTAAAGACACCTTTGAATGTATGTTCATCGCTTGTATGAGTACAGCTGGTTTGGACCTTTTCTTCTGCACAAGATCGACAAAGAGGGAATAGATTTTTTATCAAAGATGAAAAGTTACCATTGCAATTATAAGGTAACACAGGGAATCTCAATCTTACAGGAGGCAAAACTCTGCAGCTTATGATGCCATTAAATGCGTGTAAGTTTGTTAATTCAGGATTTTGACCCGTATAAACTGTTGGAGTTCTAATTGGAAATTTTTCCTAATATTGTACTGTCAGATAAATACTTGTAAAATCTTTGTATTTTAATTTGACGTGAGAATCTTTTTTAAAACCAAATTTGATATTATTAGTACGTCCTCCACGTAATGCTTTGCGCGGGTAAAGATAAAGATCTTTTTTAGCCATTTTTAGCCAAAGTTTTTCGCGTGTCTAAAGATAATAGTAACGACCCTCTTTTTTGGTTTTCCATTCACCCTGGTATTGACAAGATTTTTTAATGCTTAATTTTATCCCTCTTTTTCTAAAATAATCCACTCTCTGTTGTCTTATTAGCTGTTTTTCTGGTGTGTCTTCGTCGGGACTGCAATCACTACATCCGTGCCCGTGACAAAGATCAAACTCATAAGCTTTCATCTTTAAATGATTCCCTAATTTATCGACGTGAGGTGTTGCTTTCATGCCATCAACATAATATTTTCCGATCCGGTACTCTCGGACTAATGGAACTCCTTTAGAATATTCAATGTAATCTATATACGCTTTTCCGATTGCCGATTGCTTTCTCTAGCTTGTGTGACCGGACATATGTGTGGTAGGAATTATGTCAGGCTGTAAATAGTGAGCGCGAAAGTTTTCAAGTCCGACTGATGCGAGAGTGCAATTTCGTGTGAAAGGATTTTAATCCTGAACTTCTATATTTTGTTTTTGGTATCGATTTACAGATTCAAATAAAATGTATGTATCGTTTTGGCAGTATTTTTCTAATTCCTCCCAAAATTTGAAAATGTACCCTTGTGAAACTTTTTCGTTGTACAAATTTTGATGTTTTTGTGCCTTTTCTTCAGACATCATTTTTTTCCCGTAATATTCAACATCAATAAGTCTGAGAGGTATATCTGCCATATTTTGATTTTTTTCTGTGTTTATTAAGTGTGGAAAATGACCCTTAACAGAAAATTCAAATCCAAAAGCTTTTGGTAGTGCGCTTAATGGTAAATGAAAAAATAGGTATGAATCGAGATAACGAATATTTCCGACATCAATTTTCATGATTATTGTGCCTATTAATGAAAAATATGAATAATTTTCATATAATATTATATTTTATCATTTATTTTACCACTTAGAATTGCTTCTATATTTATTATTTCGAGCTGAATGAGTTCTTTTAAAATATAACATCCATCAAATCTTGAAATGTTATGTGCAAATAAACGAACCGAAGAACCGTTTAGTTGAGCTGTATGCGCTAATGTATTGTTGATGTAATTGACATATTGTTGAACACATTCAGCACCTTTATTGCACTGATAAAATAGTCCGCATATGTTGCAATTCAAGTTTTCATTCCTATTGTAACCTACAACTTTTCTATATGAACGTGAGGGACAGACACTAATTGAGCAAAGCATGTTTGGGGTATGTTTATCTTTATAACAGTCAGTCTCAATCATTGTTTCGATATCAAAACAAGAGATAATCTTTCCAGCTCTCTCCTCTTCCAATAACTTTTCGAGATATAATTTCTTAAGATAACATATGTGGGGTTGAACGGTATAGAACTCACGACATTGTTTACAATGAAATTCGTCACATATATGATCTCTATTATTATTTACTCGATATTCAATTCACAAGTTTCGCATTTCTTTAGTTGTTGACATGTCTTATCCAAGTGATTATTATAACATTGGGTGTTGTAAAAGTGTCGGTTACATTCAGAACATGTAATAGCAGTTGCGTCGGGATAACACTTTTTATTCTCGTGACATTGTCTGCACGTCTCTGGGCAGGTATGCGAAAATACGTTGTTAAAGAATTTGAAACAGCCCGAACACCAGTAAGATCTATTGAACAAACATTGTAATTTCTTGCACATATCATAGTGACCATTTCCACCTCTGCTTGGTGTCCAAACTAAATATATATGTTTTGGAGCTTCGGGTCCTCTATACAATAAACTACCGTTTACTCCATGGACGACAAAAATTTGAATATTTCATTCGTAAAACGGTTGAATTGATGTTTCGATATAGCTTATTGTCAAACAACAGTAAAGTATAAACTAAAAGAAAGCGCAACATTTCTTCCACCAACTTTTTGTCGTTCTTTTGTAATTATTTAATTTTTCCATTGTGGCGTTGAAGTTTCGTAAGGACATAATCTTAAGTAATCTAAAGCAAGGAAAATTGCTATATATCCACAACAATTTTCCTCTCTAGAATCAATCGAAATTACCGAAGTTTTTGCCAATCTTATGTCTGAATATGTTTCTGGTCTTGATTTTGGACGAATTCCATCCGAAACTTCATTTAATATATATTCTCTATCTTTAAGCGAGCCGTATAATATGAATTCTTTGTTTGATTGGTAAACGTTGTTTATTTTTGTTAAAAATTGTGTCTTATCAAATTCTTGTCGCAAAACATATGGAATGTAAATTGGTCCGCGAAGCTTTTCGTGATCAATAAGAATAGCTATTCTTGAATACGGTTCCACATCGGCTTAAAGGGAAGAAATAGCATCTCCGAAAGCATTATCGATAGAATCGGGAAATTAAATAATGTTGTTGAGATCCATCAGATTATGATTAAATTTAAAGCTTGCGGTTCTTGTCGTGAGCGTAAATGTATGATTGTAAGATTCCGAGATTTCACCAATCTGTTGAAATTCAAATTCTGGCTCGGTATCGGCGCGCTGATCAATCGTGTCTCTATCGTAATCTTCTGGTTAGTCATCAGCTCTGTCGTTAGTTCTCGGGGTTGGCATTGCTTGTTCTAATAAATTTTCAATAAGCTTTAATTATAACTTGTTATATAACATTTTATTCTTTTAATTACCTTCAATATCATTTTGGTTTTCAAAGTTTAAAGAACTCGGATAAATACAGTTTGATTGAGCTATAATATCTGTAAATTAGTAATTTATCTTAAAATTAAATTATTATCTGAAGTCGATGAAGCAAAGTTATTCGTGTTTACAGGTCTATCCAAAAGACTGACGCTTTTCCTTTTCGTTGATTTTTTCAATGATTTTATGATTGTTTTATCCTCGATTTGTAGCAAACTTACGCCTTTCAAAAGTAACAAAATGATAAAATAACAGATTTAAAATTGGTTTTAATATGGTATACCTTCAGTTGTATTTTCATTGGTATCACCAAAAAGAAATTTTCTAACGCTTGTATTGTCAATAATATTTTCTGTTTGAATTAATTTAACTGGTGTTGTTCCTTGAAATGAATAATTAATTATGATATATATCTGATATAAAAAACTATTTATATTACCATTTTCTCTCTTCTTTATAGACGTAAACGCTAGTCGTACTTTTCGTAACATTTTCTATGTAGTATGAGTCTTTCAATAAGTTAAGAAGAAATTAAAAACATCTTGAGGGGAATTCCGATGTCAATGTGTGAATAATTTAATAGATTAAGCCTTGAAAATAAAATCTCATATCAATGATGTGTCCGGGAATGCCTATTGATACAGTTTTGAACTAATTTATAGTCAATGTGTGGATTTTGTCTAAAATTTTCTAAGTCCAACATTTTTCGAAAATTCGGGCAGCATTTTGGGGCGAATTGTATATTGACTTGTGGTTTCCAACCCTGTGTGCGCAGCCAAAACCGTATCACACATGATTGGTGCCCATCCCATGAAGGAAATTAACCCATGGGCGCCATGGTGTTTGTAGAGCTTCATTTTTAGTTTTTATTTTTAATTTGAAGCGTTGTTGAAGCGAATACGAATATATCCAAATGATGAAAAATTTACTAATATATTAGTACATTTTCGGTCATAACTTGTTACGAATAGTTATGTTTTCCCCAAATAAAACAAAATTATGTTAACTACAAAAAAAGTGGATAATTATGTCAGGTCAATCGTCAATCTAGATTGGATTGATGGACATCGGTTAGTCTGGAAAATCTTTTTGATAAAATTTTGTAAACAATATCAAGGTCTAACTATAAGAGAGATTATATATAAAGATACATAATATATTTCTAAGATTAAAAAGACTATTCGATTTTGAATAATATAACTGAAATATTTGTAATAAGAGTTTTTCTCATTGTTTTAATCATAAATAGTCAGTTCTCAAATTAAGAAAATAATATATATTTATATATATTAATCATAAATATTGAGAAATTAAGTCAATCTAAAATGTCTTATGATTAATAAGGTTTTTCTTCTTATTTTAAATTCCTTCAAATTGACGACAAACAGGAGATAAAAACCGGTGAAGAAATAAAGATTTCAACACAAAAGGAAGTTTCTCCATGCTAAGAGATACCGTTATCGGATACAAATGACAATTCAACTGAAAACAAAATTGATTAAAATTCCAATATCACCTCATATAAACCAAGATATTAAACAGAAAATTGATCATTCAAAGATGAAATATGAAATGTTTAGAATCGAATCGTTTAAAAATTGGCCAGTTCCCTTTGTCGACGTTAGAGAGTTTGCCAGTGACGGTTTATTTTACATTGGATTTGTTGATGTAACAGAATGTGCATTTTGCAGCGTTCTTATTCACTGTTGATAATCCGACGATATCGTTCGAAAAGAGCCTCAAAAATTAGCTCCATATTGTCCCTTCGTTAGAGGATATGAAACAGACAATGTAATGCTAAAATCAAAATATACTCTCTTATAATTATTTTTAAGTTAGTAACATAAAGTTAAAATGGTGTCAATGTCAATGTTATATGATTTTTTAATAGAAATATAAATAATGCAGACACATTATTAAAAATATTTTATTATGTATTTTAATTTTTTGATAAATAAAAATTTATTGATCATATATTTTAAAAATATTTAATTTTTGATGATTAAGTATGTTCGCTGATACGAACTTGTGTGCGCTGATGTGACGTATGTGCACTTATGTGCGCTGATATTTCTTATTTTTTTGTGTATATTTCATACAAATAAATAATATTTGTTTTGAAATATTACGCATTTTAGTTAAAGAAAAAACATAAATAAAAGAAACAAATTTTTAATAAAATATTTTATTGATTATGCAAATAATGTTTTTTTTATTACAATTTATTGCAGAAAAAATATAAAAATTGTTAAAAGATATAATTAAATTTTATTTTGAATTAAAAATTAAAAATAATTCTAAGTTTAAGAAATATTATAAGCAGATACAATATTCGGAGACATGTTTTGAAATAATGGGTGATCCTGGAAGTCATACCGTTTTATATCTGATTTTTACGGTTTGGTTCGGTCTGAAATCAATAATGTATACAGTATTTATCCTAACCGAATAAACCGAAACAGTCAAATTTAACCAAATTAACTCCAATAATAGCTTTTTTAACCCGAATATCGCGAATTAGTACTTTTTACACGAATATCCCGAATTAACATTTTTAACCAAATTACCCGAAAATCGGCAATTATAACCCAAATAACACGAAATAGCACTATATTCGCAAGTCCTTAATTAAAAAATTAAAGAAAAATCACAAAAAATATTTTTAAATTGTTCGACAAATCCATAATTTTATTCAAAGAGGCCCTCAGAGGCACTTATATTTATTGGATATATTTCGAAATCTAATTATTTCTATGCAGTTATTGAATATGTTTCTAACTAAAATTTTCACAAAGATCAAGTGTAATCATTATCCATAACATTGAGTTACGACTTAATGTGTTTTTCTATTAAAATCAAGGAATGCAAAGCCTTAGACATAACACTGAGCTTCGACTTTAGATGTTTTTCCCACATTCAATTTAACTCAAGGTTAATGTTAAACTTAGATTTAACAGTGTTACGACTTAATGTGTTTTTCTATTAAAATCAAGGAATGCCATAGCCTTAAGCATAACACTGATCCACGACTTTAGATGTTTTTCCCACATTCAATTTAACTCAAGGTTAATGTTAAACTTAGATTTAACAGTGTTTTACGACTTAATGTGTTTTTCTCATATTTTATTTAAGTCAGTGAAATCCATAGCCGTAGGCAAAACATTGAGTTAGGACTTTACATGTTTTTTCCAACATTCAATTTATATTCAAGGATAAGTAATGCATTAACCATAGCAATGTGATAAGACTTAAGGTGTTTTTCACATATTTTATTAAGTCAGGGAATGCCATAGCCTTAGGCAAAACACTGAGTTACGACAATACATGTATTTTCACACACACACACAATTTTTATTCAAGTATATTATCCGTAAGCATTATATAAGTAATACTAAACAAACCAATCATATTCAAGGATAAAGACACCAATTGATAGAAAAATGATTTGATTTAAAGTTCTTTTTATATAAACATGTGTAGATTATTAAATCTATGACGTTAATGCACAAATTGTCTTTAATAAAACCAAATGCTTTCTTAAAAATTTTACCAGAAGTTTCACTTAGTTTAGTAAACTTAAGTTAAAACATTCTCTATTTCTAATTCATAATATTCACCCAAAAACACTGTTAGCTATGGATTTAAGTAACTTCCAAATCGAACACATTGCTTAGGGAGGACAGGCAAAAGTATACAAAGGCGAAGTCTTGGAAGACTATTTCGGAGAAATCTATGTTCATAGATATGAGATAAAGTTTTTTAGAAACGATATTGCAGCGTTGGAAGAAGAATAAAACATGGATTTTATTCATAATTTCAATCTTTTTATCGCACCTCGAGCAAGTGGAAGTTTTAAAATCGTCTTTTCATAGCTTACGGTAAATAACTTTAAGTTTTACTAAATTTTGTTTATTAATAAATTATTTGCAATTATAGAAATGTTTCTGTCAGACTTGATCGACATAAAAATCTCTTGGACTGAGGAAGAAGTGGTGATGATTGTCGGCCAAATACTTCTTGGATTAAATGAGGTTCATAGATCCAAAATATTCGTTTTGCAAACAGTATTTCATTGATACCGGAAGAATTGAATATATTTGTCAACAATATTGCAACATACCTTATTGTTATAGTAAATTCTTCAAAATAACGCCTGTTTCTAAAAAATCAAATTATATTATGATTAATATAATCCCAGAACAGCTTTACATTACAATATATATTGAATCAATTAAAATGAGTTTTATTGAATTCCTTTGTAGCTTTGGAGGAATTTAAGGCTTATGGTTTGGGTTATCTTATAATCAATTTATTTTATTAATTTTAAAATTAATTTTAAAAATTAATCTCTTAATATATACTATAATAATTAACTTTTGTGTGAGAAAAGTGGAAAAAGATTCCATTTCTGTTCATGAATCCTCGAAAAGTTCATTAAAGTCTATTATCATTAATGAGACAGAAGTAACTGGAAATTATGTTAAAACATGTGAAGGGAATAACAAATAATTGAATAAATATAAATAAATAATAACATATAATGTTTTTGTATTACATGAGATGCTCGACGAGGCATCATATAACCAAATAGAAGATAATATTAATATTGATGAACAAGTCTTAATAATCAACGAAGAATTAAATGCTTTGAGTAAAATAGAAGTGATACCTATGAGCAAAACTAAATCTTTTAATACTGATTGTAATGAACACGAATATATGTCCAGGTCCGAGTCTTTCTGGTCTTTACCAAAGACTCAGACTCGAACCTGGACTCAAAAGCGAGATTTAGGACTCGGACTTCTATAGATTTATGGGACCCGGACTCGGACTCCGACCTCTATGCAAAGACTCGGACCCTGACCTGGGACTTCTATATACCTTTGTCTAATTTTTTTCATCACCTGAATACATATAAAAAAAGGTTTATTGAAAGGATATGTCTTTAGGAACACAAAAACAATAAAAATGAACTAAAAATTGTAATGTAAAAATTTTTAAAATGTAGTTTAAACTCATTTTTGATTGAAATTGTATATATTATATAGAAAAACGAGGTCTCAGGTCCGTGTCCCGGTCTTGTAGCATGGGACTCGGACCTTGACTCTGACTCATGATACTTAAAATTGGACTCGGACATCTTTGAATATTAAAGACCAGGACACGGACACGGACCTCAAAAGACTCGAGTCTCGAGTCCGAGTCCCGGGTTAACTTTTGGACATCTATATGAACACGTGTCAGTAGAAATGCATGAAGTTATTCAATGTTCATAGAATAGAAATGAATCGTTTATTATTGAAGAAATGTTTAACGAATCTTTACATGAGTACATCGAAGACAAATATGTGTATAACGATGCAAATGAATTGTCATAAATGTTACAAGAGATAAATAGTAACGCAACAATATCTTGCACAAGCCATGAAATGACAAATGAATCGCTAGATATAAGCCTGGATTGAAAGCAAGATTTATTGTCCGAAAATAGATCGTCGAGTTAATTGAAAATAAATTAATTGATTTAAAAAATTTTGCCTGAATCTACTTCTAATCACATTATTATTGTTATATCAAAATTATCTTACACAACATTATTTAAATAATTTTTGCATTAATGTTTAATTATTTAAATTAATTAATAATGATAGAAAGCTTAAGCTCAGATAAGTGAGCTTAAGCCCACTTCAAGCTGAAAATTATACATTTAGTGTAAATCTAAATATAATAGTATTTTTAGATTTGAGATATAAGCTCAAGCTTAAACATTATAGTCAGAGCTAAAGCTTAAGGTCAAAGATATATTAAGTCAACAACTATTTATAGTTGGTTTTTAAAAATATTTAATAAGTTGATTATTTTCAATTATTAAATTTCCAAATTAATTATATTTAATTATTTTAAATTTTTAAATACAAATTAAATATTTAATTTTTATGTCAATTTGAACAGTTTGTAAACAAATAAATATGAACAATTATTTTAACAAATTCACGTGAAATGCATATTGAATCTTATCTTTCACACAAATTAACTATATTTTCTATTCCAAGAAATTAAGCATAAAATAAGACCATATAAAATTTTTAGTACCGTTCGGATCATTTTCGAGTCTCACTTTTAAATAATTTTGCTAAAGTTTGGATTTATAAAGTAATGTTTTCTTAGAAAGTTAAATGAATGCATGAGATATTCTTTATCAAACATGTGATTTATTATAAGCCTTTTTCTAAATTGAAACTTGAAACCCTAAGTTTATATAGATATTCTTCAAAATATTAAAAAATTTTAAACAAATTTTAAACAAATTTTTCAAAACAAACTTTTCTCTATTAGTCAAAAGCTTTGCAAAATTATTTAAAAGTGAGACTAGAAAATGAAAGATATTTTATATATTTAATAGATTCGGATTTGAGTGCGAAACAAAGTATTGAGCTTTGTCGGGCTCCGGCCTTAAGTTAAGAAAATCCATCGGGCCGGGCTTTTGTTTCAAAATTTTTAGGCCCGATTTAGAAATTAATTTCAAATTTTTTGGAATATTATTATCAAAATAGTAAGAATTTGTTATGAAATTTTATTAATTTTACTCCAGAAAACAGTATATTTTAATGCTAGATTATTCTTTCTTAACACCTGTAATTGTTTTTAATTATTTGACTATAAATTATTGCTTTTTATTATAACTTATTTGTTTGGATTGAAAATCGTGCCGATCGGGCTTTCTATAATTTAAATTTGACGGACTTTTGTCGGACTTTTGTCGGGCTCGTGTCTATGCCTTTGGGGCCTGCATCGGGCTCGGGCCTTTATTTTCTGATGATTTCGAACTCTAATTTGGATGGTATTTCCTCTGATAATAGTTTATAAATCGATATACCGATCATTCCTTCTAATATCTAAGTAATGCAAAGAGTGAAAGGTCTGAGTTGCATTTACTATACAAAAGATACGTTATAAAATTATCTATTATATTTTTTTACCACCAATTTGTCATTCTTATGCCTTAACTCTGATCAGCTGAAGAACTATACCCACCGATTCATCTAATTATAAGCTATAACGATATATTTATTTTTAACTTTTCCAATTGATCCATAACTGGATTAAATATAAACCATTTTGAACAGTTAACAATATATATATCGCTGAAAAACTAATAATTAGTTGAATAAATAGATATCAATCTTAATCTGATCCGAGATAAGGTATAAGAATGACAAATTGTTGGTAAAAGAAGATAATAGATAATTTTATAACGTATCTTTTGTATAGTAAATGCAACTCAGACCTTTCACTCTATGCATTACTTAGATATTAGTAGGTATGATCGGTATATGCAAATGTTTTTTTGAATATTCACGTGATAGGCATATTGAATCTTATCTTTCACACAAGTTAACAACATCTTCTATTCCTAGAAATTATAAACAAAATAAGTTTATATGAAAATCTGATAAATTTTGGCATTAGTAATAATATTATGTGCATTATACAGTGTGTTCCAATACGCTGTTATTTAGTTGGATAATTTTCAGAAAATTTCGAAAATAAATTCAAAATTTTAAATTTTTCTTGTTTTACATTATAATATAAATTATATAAAATTTTTTATTATTCTATTTTTAAATTTTTTTATTATCTGCAATTTATTAAGTGTTGGGGATAATCATGTCCTCAGGTTATCTGCTATGGTTAAAATATTATTAATTATTCATATACATATTTTTATATTAATAAGGAAAAACTAAAAGTTCTATTATTTTTTTGTAAAGTGTAATAATATTTTTAAACTCGGTTTTAAAAATTTATATAAAAAAGTGAATTTAGATTAAAATACAAACTATAATTTTCATCAATTTATACATACTTTTTCAATATATTAATATATATGTGATAAATTTAAGGTTTTGATTTAAAACTTAAATGCTTGGATAGCTTAAATTCATTTTTAAATTAAATAATGTTTAAAAATTTCTAACGAATTTTTCTAACGATTTTTAAACTTTTTCTAACGATTACTTAACGATTTGGCACTAGTTTTTCTAACGATTTTCAAAGCCCTAATTATTAGTATTATTTTCTTGCTATGGTTTTTAATCTACTAGTTTCTTATTGGATAAATACATTATTGCTAAAACACCTATAATTCGACAATTATATGACAAAATTTTTAGCTCACTTTTTTAAAAAAGGCGAGCTTATGGATTTGACCATGTCTGTCCGTCTGTCCGTCCGTCCGTCCGT
>JAQGAW010003391.1:0-12695 GCA_034698025.1 Phthiracarus crinitus | reverse complement strand
ACAATATTTTCTTCTTATACATTAGTAGCCACATTGAATACAATGTAGCGATTATTGATTTCTCAACTCTTACTCATAACTCTATTGAAAAGCTATTAAAACGAATGATTTTGATTTAACTAATTAATAGTGACATCTAAATTGTAAAAATAAAATGCGCGTTTATTACATCGCTAACTCAATGCTGGTAAAGATCGTTAAGTTGTTAACTCTTAATTTCATTTAACATATTAAATCAGATAAATTTGCGCATTATATTATAAAGCAAGCATCGCTTAAATGCAAATATTAAACATCCTTGTAATCTCTATAATAAAAATACAGAAAAATCATAAACAAATATACTTCACTAAACATTAATAAAGAAAATCAAATCCAATTTTATTGAATTAATACTTTTTGCTTATCACTATCAAAGTGGAGCATATTTCTTTAAATAAGAAACAAAAATAACTTTTTATATTTGTAAATCAAGTTGTGTTATGATATATACAATACTTGAACTTTTTTAGATAACATTCTAATAAAAAGTTGAGCTGGATTTGAATTGTTTATCAATCCGTGTGTTGCTTAGCAAGTAACTAATAAAGATTTGATTGGATTTGAAAGATACGTTAATCTTCAATCAAAATAAACTTTTTGAAATTTACAATTTCATAGGAATATGTTTTAATGAAGCCCAGACTTTGAGCGCTTTTGCTTGAAATGAATACGACATTCTTGTTTTACTTATTAATTTTTGTTTACCATTGGGTCGTCTTAACTAAACGAAAATAAAAACCAAACTGAATTGTCTGACATGGCTCACGATATTAGCCATCAATAACTTTTATAAGACTCAGTTTGTTTACTATTGTGAGAAAACAATGTCAAGAAATTTCTATTGACATTGAGTCTTATTTTCGCAAAACCCATTTTTTATCATACTATTAAGGGATTATTTTTTGTTGCGCACTATAAATAAAGTGGAAATATATTAAAGAAAATTTCATTTCGCTAAAAATGCACAAAATTCTAAACCTATCAATATTAATAGAAAATATTCGAAGCTTATGATTGAATTTTTAAAAAACCTGTTTGATTTTTAAATCAATTTTACTAGTATTAAATCTATTTGTAAAATAATGTTTATTGCGAAACACTTGTCGCATTTTATGATAGCTTTACTTTCTGGACTATACTTTTTCCTTGATTCATAGCGAACAATATAAAACACAAAATGAGTTAATATTATATATAAAAGTTTTTTAATATTATGTTTAATTTGGAAATACAATATGAAATCTTGAGAGAATATTATCTATTTTATGGCATTCTTTATTTAAAATTATTTTTATTCACACTTTATCTGTTAGTAACCGCAATATAAAGATATAGCGAAAAATATTTCAAGTTCGCATAATTTAAACATTTTTCTTTTTTTTGATAAATCCGTACTATTTTTGCATCTTATTTACTATTCAAAAGTTTTTTGAACTTATCCCTGTGTTATTTAAATTAGAGTTGTGTCTCGTTTTTGAGAAAATATATAAAAAAAATATGTCAATACAGTACTGTGAAATCAAATATATATTTTATTCACTCCGTATTCTTTTTGCTCCACTTATTCAATAATTCTTTTATTCGCTCCAGAAATCTAGATTAGAGATGGTGTCTGGTTTTACAGAATCAGAACTATTGTAATGCGATTCTATTCAAATATGACAATAATTTTTGTTTTTCTATTTTATGACAATAGTATCAAATAAAATTTTCTGCATAATCAATGTCTTCTCTAAAACGTAAATAAAGCAATGTTTAGGAAAGAAAACATTTAGTGAAATGGTTTGGTTGATTCTTTTTTTTTGACTTTATTTGTACTTAATCTTTTGCAAAAGACATCCGTATTTAGTTTTATATATTTTATTTGTTGCGTTTTGTGTGCACGTTTATAATACACTCATTTAACTTTGTTTATTTATTTAGCAACAATGTCTTGCGATTCTCAAGGAAAAACTTAAAACCTGATTACAGTTCAATATAAACCAACGTATGAGTTAAGTCTCTGAAATAAATAATTAGCAATTATTGGATTTAATGCACTCATGTTAATAAACTAAGAAACAAATTAGAGCTCTTAAATAAATAAAGTAAAGTGTCATGAAAATAATTTACAATTTGACGCGCGTTTAAATATTTATTTTTTTTGTATAATATGGAATTTAATAGACCCTTGTTTATGGTAATGATGTCCAAATTAATTATGTTTAAATGAAATTTTTTGTAATTAAAATACAACATTATCTTTTCTGTAAATAAAATTTAATATCTTTAGAAACTTTAATTTAATAGAACTCGATTAAACACAATATAATTTCATAATTTTAATTTATTTTTTAGATTAATATTAGAAAAATCTTTAGAAAGTTTTTCGAAAAAAGTTCAAAACATAAAAGTAAGTTAAGATTGTTATCGAATGACAGTTACACATCCAAACAATGAATTCCTTCGTTAGCTTTATATCACTTTTTTATAAATAGTTAGAAAATCAATAAAAATATTAGAATAAAATCATTAAAAAAGTTTTAATCAATAATAAAAATCTTTAGGGTTTAAAAAAGATTTATAATTATTTTGTAATATATAACAAAATTTTTGTTTTATTATCCAATCTGAATAAATAAATAAATAAATTTACGGAACGTATTGCTCTGAAATTAATTTGATTAAGTAACTCAAAGTTGTTGCTTAGTTACTAAAAATTTAATTATCTTTTGTAGACACTATATCCATCAACGTAAAGAACTTTTTAAAAAACTAATAGACAAAACAAAAGTGGAATAAACTGTTATTATTTTTTAGTTATCAGCAGAAGTTCTGTTTTATAATTGACTTGAAACAGTGATGTGGTATTGATTATTTTATCAAACGTTGCGTATACTAACAATATAATCCACTTTTAAAAATTCAGTAGACGTTTTGTTTATTATCTTTGGCTCTCATTTTAGACTATTTACAAGACAAGTCACTAAAAATTTCGTAGTGATTAAGCTATTAATTGTATTTAATCTTGTTATTTTATGAGATTTAAAATGACATAAAACTGATAACAATCATTGTTCCTTAAAAAAATAAACACTGTGTTGTTTATGTGAATTTAGTCAATAATTATAATATTTATCGGACCCCATATTAAATAAAAATGAGTTGGGCTTTACGTCGTTAGTATGCAGGAGTTAATTGTTAGTAGAAATGAGTAAATTGACGTATGACATCACGTGCTATGTGTAGACAAACCAAGAAATCGTAGAACACGTT
Source organism: Phthiracarus crinitus (assembly GCA_034698025.1). NCBI lineage: Eukaryota > Metazoa > Arthropoda > Arachnida > Sarcoptiformes > Phthiracaridae > Phthiracarus > Phthiracarus crinitus. The sequence goes on along the minus strand of JAQGAW010003391.1, from coordinate 9,398 downwards.
TAGCAGTTTTGCTTATTTGCATGAATGCTATTTCTCGTAATCCTCATAAAGTTCGCTTTGTTATATACAAGGGGTAAAATTTTCTTTGAGAAAATTGATTGAAATTCCGTGAAAAATTTTTTGGTAAATTTTAAAATTTTCTTTGAGAATAAAAGTGAAATTCTTTGATAATAATTTTAAAAAATTAAATTTTATCAAAATTCTTTGACAACTTTTGAAAGAAAATACGATAATTTCTTAAAAATTTGATATATTAAATAATATTATACATAAATTTCTGCAGTGGAACATTCTATTTTTGTTAAAATTATTTTTAAAATGCTATCTTTAATTATAAAATCATCATATTGTAAAATTCTTTGAGAATAATAAAATTCTTTGACTTTCTTTGATCAAAGAATATTTTACTCCTTGGTTATACATTTACTATCAATAATTAACTCAATCTAATCCTCACTTCTATCAACAAATAACTCTTGTAGGCCTTATAATTTGCTAAAATAATCGTGCTTAAACCTATCCTAACTTTAAACTTTAGGGTTCAGGCCTGAAAATTTTAAAAATTTAACCAGTTTACTCTGAATCTAAGTGTTTTAAATTTATATAAAAATTTCTCTGTTGCACTTTTAAAATTTGCATACTGTATATGAACACTTTAGAAAAATCGATTATTTTCGCACATCAAATAGAGTCATAAAATCGATATATACATATAATAATGTCAAACAAAATTCTCTAACTTTGATTTATAATTTTTGATTTTATTTTTCTTCAATCGTTTGGAAATAAATTGTCTCTCAGTTCACAATAAAATAAATGTTAATAGTAGATTCGTAATAACACAGCGATTAAGTTTTTTTTATTAATAGCGTTCGGAGAGAAAACAATTTCGATCCCAAAAAATATTTATCAATAATTTTGTGTTTCGGTACGTTATTTCAAAATTTATTGAATTTGACAGCGAGACCCACCATTCAATTTTATATACGCGCACATATTTCCAATTTGTTTAGCATTTTTATGTTTTTTCTAAAATGTTCTTGAATTTTAAAATTTTCTTTTCGGAGAAAAAACGTTCATTTGTGTCAAATAAATTATCGGTCAAAAAATTTATATAAAGCAAAATCTAGTTAAAGACATGTGGTAACATATGCCCAGTAAAGTTTTAGTGCGGAAAATTAAAAGTTAAAGAGCATATTACAACATTTTAAAATTTTTATTTAGTTTCGCGATTTAAACAAGTTAATTCTTAAAATAGAAACTGGAACTAAATTAAATTTTATTACCAGTCTTTTAACGTTTCTTCTTTATTTTTTGCTTTCCCTTTTGAATTGGAATGGATAAACAGGACTAATAAATTAAAATTATAATGAAGCGAATAACTTATGGTTCACATTGCAATAAGTAATATAAGAATACTTCATTTAAAAAGAATAGTAAATTTGATGTCATAAATTGTCACTAATGATCATAAAAAAAATCAAAAAATTAACTTTTTTATGTACACGTAAACCGAAATAATTTTCTAAAACATTTACTCGATTGTGTATGTATTTCGTAACAAAAATATGTAAATTTTGAATTATGCTGTTATAAAATGAATCGTTGCATAATAAAAGTTTTATAAAGTTATTCGGATTATATTAGTATTGGAAAAAACATACAGTATGTAAGAAACATTATTTTATATATAAATATACCGTATATTAAAACGCATTTACACTGTAGATATTATAATATTATTTTCGCGTACTTTTCATATAGATTTTAATGGTTAATAAATGATAGTAAAGTGCCATAAATAAACATTCAAAATGATAGCATTTAATACTTATTCGAAATCTAATTAATTTTGAATTAGGAATATTTGAAAGAAATCAGTATCAATAAATTTTATTTAGAATAAACTATCAAAAGAATGGTTATGTCTAAAATTAAAAAGTATTGGTAACAGAAATATTCATTTCGGATAACTTTAATAAGAATCAAAATATTTTACATTTAATTAAAATCCTTCGTATTATTCTTTACATGAAATGCGTTAATAGTAACATTATATTTAAAATTTGATCGAACTCTTCTTTATTGTGTTTAGAATCTTATAATTAGGTGAAGTCCGAAAGGTTTTGATTTTTCGAAACAATTTTCGTATGCATTCTATGGTTGAAAATTAGTTGCATTTGGCAAACAATGAAACGTTAGACCTTTAATAGATATCATTATAGACGTCAATATCTCAGATCAATCTCTATTTACTTGATTCAGAATTGCGAAACGAATTGAGATAATCATGCTTTTCAGTCTTATTCTGTTGCGAAATAGTCTTTAAATTATTAAATCTTTTATTACTTGTTAGTGAGACTATTTCTATGGTTATGTCTGATTATTTGGAATTCAATGAACTTTTGAGAACTTAATCCTCTATTCATAGATATTGAACAATTTATTAATAACCAAATAATGAATATAGTATTTTACAAAATCAATGTAAATCTCATACAAATTGGTTTTTATGTGCGCAAAAAATCTATAAATTAAATGCCGGACTTTTTGATAAACTAAAATATAATTAAACACTGAAATTAATTTGATTGCGCCTTAATTGTGATCGAAATTTTATTTAGTGTTCTTAAATTAATTGCGCTTAATCTGTAAATCTGTTGCGATTTGTAAACGATAATCAAAATGAACTCACATTAAAATGTCATTCCAGAACATTTCTAGTGACTTAAATGTTAGGGTATCTCGAGAGTGGGTGAACACACAAATCCAAAATATCACTATCAAACTAATCTCATTTGTGCTCTACTTGTTTATTATATTTCGTTAATTGAATATTTGTTAAATTAGAAATTTGTTAAGTTTGAAATGTGAGCGTAGGATCAAGTCATGTCTCACTACAATAATATATATTTTATATATAATTGCGTAATAACTATAAAATTTAATACTAAACTTCTATTCCATAATAAATTAATTTAACGGCTTTAAACTAAATTGCTTTATTAACGATTAGTTTTTATTTTTTATACGCAATTCTTCAAAATAAGCACAAATATGTTATTTATGTATAAAGTGAAAATTTTGAATTACCGTTTAGAAGCGATTGTGAAATTTTAAAAATAAAGAAAATTTGTTTTCAAATTAATTTTATTTGAAGTTAAAATTTAAATATAGGAGTTTTAAAAACTCTTTACACTAAAATGTTTTGATGTTTTACTGTATTTACTTGACTATAATTGCAACGTATTGATTCAACGTATGACTATTTGATTCATTAGAGTATTTACTTGTTTATTTTTAAGAAAATACTCGACGCTTCAATTTAATTTCAATTCATTTATATTTCATTCACATATACTTTGCTATTTAAAGCTTATGTACATTTTAATCCGTTTATTGTAAAATATTAATAATCTGAAATCTATCATATCATGTTAATACCGTAAGCTAAATATTTTGTTTTAATAAAATTTTGTCATAAATATTATTTTAGTTATACTTTTGTTTTTGATACATAATTACTAATGAGCTAATGATTAGATAATATAGCTTTAACTAACTCAAGATTAAACAATAACTCGACTACGTTTCCAAGCTTTGTTGTTCAATCTTAGAACTAAATGATGTGAGAATTACAGATAAACTAAAGTTATTGGTTGTATTTGTTATTTCAAACAACCGAATGTCTAAAAATATGCTTAAAAACAACTAAATTTTATACAAAAAATTAGTTAATTTTAAAATTTTTAGTAATCACTCAAATATTGTGTTTTAAGCGTACAGTGAATAATTTTTATTTATAGTACGGTAATATTTATCTATTTAAATGTTTTATATATTCAGTTTAACCAAATATCCATTCTTTATACTTAAATAATACATTTTGTAAGAAATTAAGATTTAAGTAAAAAAAGGTCATTGACAAGGATTACGCATCACGAAAAAATATTATTTAATATTCGTAATGCGATCGCGTTTTTTTGCGGAGTTGTGAGCAATATTAGTTTACGCATTTATTCATTCACCTAAGAAACAGCTTGAGATATAAAAAAAGTAATAAGAAGAGAAAAGCTCGTAACTAATCGCTATTACTATCTCTTGCTTATTGATTAAGATTGATTTCTTCAATATTTACTAAAATATTTCTTCAGACAATTTAATAACAAAATAATACTGTGTTTATAAATGAAAAAAAAATTTATTATAAACAACTTCAATCAAATTAATTATAAAATCATAATTTTAAATAGTTTTGACAATCTGAATAAATTCTATGGTTTGAATTGTATACAAGTAAATTTTAAAATTTTTGGATATTTATTTCGCATAATATCTTTTAGTGCGTATTAAAAAAATTTTAAAACTATAAATTAAAATGGAATAAAAACGAAAAATAGAGTCAAATTTATCATAAAGTTATTACGACTCCATGATTTTTCTTAACCCTTTTGTTTGTAAAGTTGCATTTATAGTTTATATCCAAACTTTTTTTCAGATCAGACAGGAATCAGCAAACAGATCAGACCCAATTCACATTAATTTTTAAATCTGTTCTCGGGTACTAAAATAGGAACCCGATATATACCTACATATCAAAGATTTTAACCGAACCAATACCAGATTTGAAGTCATGCAACCTAACCGACCCGATCCAAACTAACGGTTAACCGAAAACCCGATAAACAGATATAAAAATATTTAGTGACTTGAAATTCTATAATATAATCCATAATTTTATTACTAATATTAATGATGCAAATAATATTTATTCAATTCTGCTATTGCTAACAAATTTAACGTTTTATTTAAGAATAAATTGTTATCATTATTACCTTATAATTTACAATATTAATTTTTGATAATAAATTTAGAAAAATATCAATATTTGTCAATAAAACTTGTTTTTCGGGTTATCGGTTTACTTTCGGGTTCGTGTAAAATGATTTCAGTTTAACCGACCCGCTAACAACTTTATTAATTTTTATGTTTTACAAAACGTGACTTATATCGCATTGTTTCATTAAAATTGTGAGATGATTTCAAACAATATAATAAACAAAATTTAATTACGCTATGAACGATTACACAAAAACTTTATTCTATAGTTCAATAATGATAATGATTATGATTATGCCTTAATACGTGTTATCATTAAAAAAAAACGTTGATAAATCACATCACACATAAAGGATATTATAAAATATTACTATGTTATGTGTTTGTAGTAATATCTCCAGAAAATTCATTTAATATTGAATAGAAATGTCTAAAAAATTGTATTTTATGTTTTCAGTCTCAGAAAACTGTTTATCTGTCAATAATTATTACATAATCTTTCATTACCTACAATACCATAAAATTACGTCAAAACACTTTCAAATTTTACTCATAATACTTTATTTTATGAGAAATTGTGCAAAATATAAAGAATTGTTGGACGGCTTCGCTAAGAATTTTGTTGTGTATTTCTATTTAAGAAGTAAACCCCTTATTCTTAGTAATCTTAAGTATTGTAATAGATATGGCTTTAGACGATGTAAGGATTTATAAAAGGATTGTGAAATCTAACATAATTTGTTCGTCAAAAATAGATTAATAACAATTATTAAATGATTCCCTAATTCATAAAATATTCAGAGTTAAGAATAAGTGTACTATTAAGAGTTAACAAACGCTTCAATTAGAGTTTATAAATGGTTTTCAACTAAATTTTAGGATATTTTCCCAACAAATTGTTGCTCATTATAATAAGACGCATATAACTTTTTTAAACGAAATAGTCTACAATCTAATTCTTAAAATTTAATTTAGGTTTTAGATTCCAAAAAAATTCTTAATGAATCCATTTTTGCAATCATTTAAGTATTTCCATTCATACTCGTTTCGATTGAACGATTCAAAGAGTAGAGAGAGAGAGAGAGAGAGAGAGAGAGAGAGAGAGAGAGAGAGAGAGAGAGAGAGTCTTATACATGAAAACTCAGTTTTCTCTTTACCTCTTGATGCACATAATATGAATGAAGGTTAGTGTTAGTGAGAAACTGATGATTCCCACAAGAGTTCGACTCAATTCGCTCATGAATATGTTACTATCGTTTTTTTGTGTGACTACACTGATCTTAACTTTAGCCAATTGAATCGCAGCAATACATCGTGTTATTATTATTATCATTACTACCGCTGTAATCTTCAATGTCAATAGAAATTCCCCAGATCTACATTATATTTGCTAAGGAATTCAAAAAAATACAGAATTTTTTTCATTTCGAAAATTAATTTTTTTTGCGTAAGATTGTCTGTAATGTTAAAATATTCGAAAACACGTTCAACACTACCATTAATTATTTTTAGATAATATTAAGTTGTTAATCCTGAATGAACAGTTGTTTATCTAAGCCTGACGTGTGACAAGTTGTTCGCGCACTAAATTACGCTGTTATGTAATTAATATAAGCTTAAGTGATATTGAATTTGCAAATAACAAAACTCAATTGTCTTTCTTAACTAATTTTTAAAGCAATTTTCTTAAACAAGTAGCGAGTATTAAGCATAAGTCTAATGATTTCTTATCGCTTCAATTTAATTTGCTATTTGTTAAATAGCATCTTGTTTTTGTATGATTCGTATTGTATTAATTATTAGACTGTTCTATAAAATAAGGATTTTCCTGAATTTGACGACTACTGTATAAGCGTAGACATAATTCGGTGTAAAAGATTTTATTCGAAAATATAATTAACTTTTAATTATACTATTATAAGTAAAAGTTATAAAAGTACTTTTAAATATAAACAAGAAAGCGTTTTTTGTTTTGTTAGTTTTATTATATTATATTAAAATTATTGGAATAGTTTTATAATAACTTAAAATTATTTCCTTATTTAAAAAAAACAATTTAACGCGAAAATAGCATTTTATTTAAAACATTAGTCTAAAGAAATGTATTTAATGGGTAAGAAATAGAATGATATCACGCATACTTTAGTATTTATTTATGAAAATTGTGCACATTATTCATCGCTGAAACCTTACTACACATCCAAACGTGTTTAACTCGAAAATAATTTTCGAAAAATTCATGTGAAATATGCGTTATTTCTAGTGTTTCTCTAGTGTTTGTTCAAACTATTTATATAAATATGTTATGTAAACATCGAGTGTGTGTAAAATAAATATGTTCACACACCCGTGCCATACATACCTGTCAACACTTGTGGCAATGATTGTGAAAACGGCGGATGCTATGGTTAAGTTAGTGATGAAATTATTCGCCACACAATAAAACTCTCCGAAAGGCCAGTCACCAGTGAGCATAAACACGAAATTAAATGTTGCGTTAAACGTAACGGTAAGCAAATCGGAAACTGTTAGGTTCAGCAGAAATATATTAATCACAGTACGCATCAATTTCTGCGTCGATATAATCCACATTATTAGCAAATTGCCTATAATTGCCGTAATGACCATCGAACCGAATATTAATGACCAAATTAATATTACATGCCATTTATGCGCGAATGGCAGCATTATTTCGTCGCCAGCATTGGTCGCCGCGTTTTTGTTCAACGATTCGTTGCCCAGTATTCGCATTAATTGGCGCACAAATGTTTGGTTAAAGTTTTGCAAAAAGTTAACGCACTGTTCGTTGATGTCACCGGACTGTCGATTAATGTCGTCGACAACAACCCGTAGACAATAAAGTGACATCTCTGTCAAATTAATTTCGTTAATTCTGTTTATAACGGGGCTCTCTTCCAGTGACTTATTTTCCATGTTTTACTTCAGTATTTTATGTGTTTCTTTCTCTCTTTTTGCTAAATGATGATCGTTTTGTCGAAATAGTATAAATTTATTTTTTTATCAGCAGATTTGATTCACTTATGAAATGAGTTATATGACACTGTCAGTAGAATACACTTCTTTAACAATAAACTGTTTTGATCGTCCAAATAGTTATTTGTTCAGTTTAAGTATAAAACGATTCTTCCGTTTTCTTTTTTGATGAAGTTTTATCCAACGTTGATCTGTATAAAGAAAGATATTGTGGATTATTTTTTAATTTAAGAAAATATAACGTTTTTAAGATCCACAATAAATTATTTGTTTTTTACTGACTAAACATAAAATAATTCTTTTTCATATAGATTTAGATTTAATAGTCAAAAAATGATTTCATAGACAATTTAGTCAAGTCTTATTATATTTATTTTTTATCATTCAATACTTTTTTATATGAGTATATATTTTATTACTTAGAGTTTTCTATGATAGATGTGTTTTACCAATAAAAAACTTCGAAACAAAAATAAACGAAAAAGTTTTCCTGAATTTCAAAAACTACTGAAACAGTTTCTTGGCATAAACCTTAAAGCATACATCGATCATACAAGCAATACATAGAGACAGCGAAGAGCGAGTGAGATATATAGATATCGTGATGTAATGGTCGCAAACTGCGTCTTCGAATGTCTTATTGATATCGCTCTCACACATTCTGTTCGATACCTATTTATCTCATGCGCTCTACGAAGGCGTATGTGCTATATATTATTTTTCACTCTTTCGGTTGACATTAAATTCGTGTAATTTTCCTCTTTTCGATGTCAACCTAAAGAAAAAAAGTATATTGAAAACTGAGTATATATTGACAAAACACATTCTGTTGCACATATAAGAGTTTTATTTGCACTTTAAATATTTTGTATATATTATTACAAAGTAACAAACTTATAAGATTATAAAGAATAGATAAAGAGACAAACAGAGAAGAGAGTTGTTTGCTTTATTCAAAATTTAATGTTATTTTATTAGGAAAAAAATGGTTTGAGGCACAAATAGTTTACGCTTTTGCTTCTTTACCCTTTTTTGCAACATATTTTATTTTGTTTAAAAATCACAATCCAATAAAAGATTTTATTTTTATTGAATCCAGAGAAGATTAACTGAATCGAATTTAGAAAGCATTTCATATGTTAACAAAATAGTTAAATTGTTAACATTCACTGTCTAACTCGACGTTTTTAGAATTCAAAATGCATTAATAATTTAGTCTATATTCACAGAATCAACAAATTAAAACTGTAAATCATTAATTATACTATAATTCAGTATAAAATATATTCATTTTAATACAATTTTTTTAATTTTGTTTTTCCTGTTAAATTATTTTTTCGTATTAATATTTTTAAAGTGTTTATTCAACGTTATTATAGCTAGTGATGGCAGTTTAGAGCCTCAGAGCCTCTGGAGCCTGAACCTAAGCCTGAGCCTCAGGCTCGGACTCATGCTCGTGAAGGAATTTTTAATAGAGGCTCAGGCTTCAGGTTTTCATATTTTTGAGCCTGAACCTGAGGCTCGAGGCTTGGGCTCTGCCTGTTAAAGCCTGAAGCCTCTTTAAT
>JAQGAW010003390.1:0-12698 GCA_034698025.1 Phthiracarus crinitus | reverse complement strand
TAATTTTTCCTTTTTTATTTTTATCTTTTAAAATCGGTTTCAGGTTTTGGTTAAAATTTGATAACTTTTATAGTTAATATAACGATATTTATATGTAAATATTAATATTTTATATCTAAAAATAAACTTGAAATATTTTTGACTAGAAAAGTGTAAAAAAATTTGAGATAGCAATTTTAATTTTTTGAAAAAAAAGTATTAGACTATATTTCTCAACTAATATCTTAAAAGGTTCCTTGATTTTTTTATATCATTGAAAAGCTGTTTCTATGATTATAATGAATTTTAAAACTTTTATAATTATAATTAAGCTTTAATGTGTGAATATTAATATTTTACAACAATATTTAAATCCAAAATAAATTAACTTTGCTTTTTATTGAGAGTCTATATAGTTTTTCCTTTTTAGCTCACTTTGAAAAATGAGCTATTGGATTTAAAATGTCTGTCTGTCCGTCTATCTGTGGAAATTTTTTATGTATATTTAAAAATTAACATATATAATAGCTAATTTGCATTAGTAAAGGTAATTTTGAGTAGAAAAGACAATTTTTATGAAAACTTAAATTTATGAAAAAATTAATTTTTTAAAATTCCACTTGTATAAATCTATTACATCATCCTTGTTCAATGTGAGCTAATTATCAATGTTCATTGCTTGTTTTAATTAACAAAGATAAAGAAAATAAGCTCCGCGATGAAATAAACCCTGAAACTTATTTAGATATTTATTTTAATAAAAAGAATTAAAATGTTTTCTGTTTTTAATAGTATATATTCAAAAGCCACAGATGTTGATTATGATATTTTAATATCTTATATTAATGTAATATTTAGATATTTATTTTAATATACAGTATTATAAGGTATTAAAAATCAAATAAACGGTTTGTCCATGTTTTCAAGTAGTGCTATGTGATTTTTCAGCTTAGTAGGTTGTGTCATTCGTTTCTCACAATAATGACATATGGTTTTAATACGAAATATATAATCTGAATGACTTAACAATACAGTTTTATAATTTAATTTCTTTGTTTAGAAGAACTATACAGAAATCGGCTTCAGATGAGTGTGTCTTCATATGACTAAAGATTCAAAAATAATATGGCATTTTTTATTGACAATCATCGATATAGATCGATTCAATATCACTAAATGTATAATTAGGATTTACTGTAACATTTTTCTTGACAATAATTGGCACTAAATAATAATATTTTGATTTATCCACTCTTTTTTTAAGGTTTTTTCTTTCTAATTATTATTGTATCACGTAAACATAAATATTCCATAAATTAAAGTTTGTTTCTAATAATTTTACGCACAACAATTTTACAATTGAATTTTATTTTAATTATTTGTTATACCAATATTTTAATTTTTTTATAAGAATTTTTATTTAGAAAATAAAAAACAGGCTCAGCTGGGATATAAACCCGAGACGACAATCTCGCTACCTAAACGACAATCATACCACTAGACCACTGAGCTGTATAAAAATAATTTATCGTATGATTTCAATGTAATTATATTTTTTAAATAAATTTTACCCTTATAAACAATGTAACAACATAATATAATTTAATTATAAAACAAAAAATAACAATAAACATAATGAATTAATATTAACTTATCAAAGTAAAATTACTATAAAATTATTTAACTAAATCTCATTAGAATGTTGTAAGTAAAGTAAGAATATAATTAAATAAAATAAGTATAAAAATTCAGATTATGTGTAAATAATTAGATTGGATTATAAAATTATTAAACTAATAAGCTTAACTATAATTAAAATTATTAATTATGTTTTAATAATAAATCATATCAAAATTTAAGCCAAGTATAAATTTTAATATTGATAAGATGCAAAATAAGAAATTATGGAAGATAATTCCTAAAGAAAATAGTTTCTTAATAAAATTTCTAGTTCTCGTGGAATGGTAGTGTTTTTATTACCAAATATTAACATCTAATTGAATTAATTGATAAAGAAAAGCGAAAGATATTCGAAGTGTGATATTACAAATAAAATACATACAGTAATAACGTAATGATATAACTTAACCACGTTTAAGGACGTATTTGAATCATACGTATTGAATCTTTTTTCATGCCAAAACTTATTAAAAAGTTAATTAATTTGTTAAAAAGTGACTATTATTTAAATTTATTTACGAAATGATAATAAGATAACAAAATCGAATAAATATATAAATTAGTATTACTATTTAATATTATTAATTATTACGAGAAAATAATTTATCTATATTAGAAGCTGTTAAAGCGTTGTCTTTGGTTTGACTGATATACTCAGTTAGTTTTTTTACAATCAAATAACAATTCGAATTACATGGCGCCAGGTTTGCCGCGATCAAGAAAACGGCTTTCTCGGGTCGAGTCTGGTCTATTGCACTTCAGGCTCTGATAAATCCCGCCACTAGTCTAAAATGGACTAGATGGGGTGCATAAATTTTTGGTAGTGGGGAAACAGCGTTCGCGCTATCCCTCATTTAAAATACAAAATTAGAAACAAAATCTATATATAAAATCATTGAGTATATGTTTAAATAAGTATATTTATAAAACTATTTTATTTATGAAAATATCGAAAACTATCGAAAATAAAAGAAGCGAACAATATAAGAGAGAGAAACTAAAAAGTTTCTTTACATTAAACATCAATGACTGATAATATGACAGCAGTTTCTTTATAATTATTAAAGGATAAAACCTATTATTTATAATTGTAAATTTTATACGTAAAATTATTTACTTCCAAACAAAATAATTGAAAGTAAAAGATTTTAAATGTTAATTTTGAATTTTTTTAGTTATTATTATGAGTTTTCGAGGAAATAGTTCTCGAGATTTTTTTATTGAGAAACATTTACTTCTAATTGAATTAAATGAAAGTGAAAGCTCGTTTAAGTCCTCGTGAAATAGTATCCAATATTATATTACTAATTAATAATTAATAATTTAAATATTCAAAATGTTATTCATTTTGTTAAAATCTAAATAAATTTTGCATTCTTAATGTTTAGTGTTGCCCAAATAAATTTTATTTTGAATATAATTTGTTTAGAAAAATCTCAAAAAAATGTGCAATTAAAACAATTCCTTTTTTAAGTATCAACTTGAGTTCACATACTCTACAATAAATAATTTATATCTTATTTGCTTTTTTCCTTCGAAATATATAAACATGTATTAAAAGTGAATTTTTATTTTTAAATATGCTGTTTTTGCAAAATTTACGATATTTATTAACTTTTAATCATAATTTTGATATGCATAATAAAAAATATGTACATTGTGTTTGTTTATTCTTTAAAATTATTAAGATAATTAAAAATAAAAACCAAGCTTAACAATAATTTGTGTTATGATACATTCAAATTAATGCTATTAAATTTGTTAAAATCCATTTAATATATAAACAAAAAATTTAAATTTAATTTAAACTAATGTAAACAAAACTTATAAGGAAGATTTTCTATTTTTAATTTCATATTTCAAAAAAGCATATTTGTTATTATATTTACATATTCAAAATAAATCAAGACTTAGGAATGAACATTCATAATTAGCTCACTCTGAATTGATTTTTATTAATTGATATTAGAAATTTTAAAAAATATATTTATTTATTATTTAAAGTTATTGTTATTGATTTATTGTTTTTTAAAGATAAACTAAAACTGAATATCTAATTATTATTAAATTATTTTAAAAATTTAATATTTTATTAATAATGCTTAAGGCTATTAATAAATGTTAAATTTAAAAACAGAAAACCTTATTACACTTTCTTAAATTAATAATTCTAATTAAAGGGATTTAAGATTATTTTTGTAAAATATTAAACTGATTATCTAAATTTAATTATAATATAAGTAAAAACATAATATTTAATTAAGAATGCTTAAGGCTATTTATAAATATCAAAATTAAATCATGATTACATTTTCTTAAATTAAAAATTCATATTTGTTGTTTTTAAATTTTTAATTAAATATTAAATTGAATTCGGACGGACACACTGTCAGACATTGCAAATACAATAGCTCAAGCCACAGGTGTTCGATATAATTTTATAAAATCTCAAATCATAGTAATAATATATTGACATTTATTTTAAAAAAAAGCATTAAAAAGTTTTTAGTTCTTAATCTTATATTTTTATTAAGCAACAGGTGTTTATTAGCATTTTTTAAAATCTCAAAATAAAATAATTATATTTAGATAATTATTTTAAAAACTGCATTAAAAGGTTTTTAGTTCTTATCTTTATATTTTTTATTAAGCCACAGGTGTTCATTAGCATTTTTTAAAATCTTAAATTAAAATAATTATATTTAGATAATTATTTTAAAAACTGCATTAAAAGGTTTTTAGTTCATATCTATATTTTTTATTAAGACACATGTGTTCATTAGCATTTTTTAAAATCTCAAAATAATATAATATTTATAAATTTATTTTAATAGCCAGCATTTCAATGTTTTTAGTTCTCTACTTTATATTTTTTTATTAAGCCACAGGTGTTCATTAGCATTTTTCAAAATCTCAAAATAATGTAATAATATTTATAAATTTATTTTAATAGCCAGCATTTCAGTTTTTAGTTTTCTACTTAATATTTTTTATTAAGCCACAGGTGTTCATTAATATTTTTTAAAATCTCAAATAATTAATAATATTTAGATATTTTTTTTAAAATAATCAATATTAAATTTGAAAGCAGAAAACCTTATTACCATATTACTTAATTATACTTCCTTAAATTAAATACTTCTAATTAATTTGATTTTAAATTTTTTTGTAGAATATTAATATGAATATATAAATTTTATTATCAAATATTTAAAAATTTATTATTTTATTAAGACTGCCTAAGGCTGTTTATCAATGTTAGATTTTAATAAACCAGGTTGAGATTCTTCAAATGGACTTTTACAAAATCGCATTTATTAATGCAAAGTAGCCTACAAAAACATTAATTTATAAATCTCAAATAATTTTTACATACAGACATTCCAATAGCTCAATGTGAACTAAAAAGACAAACAAAATATAATTACAAACCAGATATTCTTTTTAAATAATATAACTATTTAAATTAAGATATTTAGCTAATAAGAAGAAAAGTTTCAAGATTTTTAATTTGACGGGTAATAATATATAAATTTTATTTATAAAACTCGTAATTTTGGTAGATTAAGCTTGTATAAATTAATCTTAATTTTATAAAGCCACAGGATTTCTTTATTAGTATCAATTTATTAATATTGGAATACAATTGGCGCAATATCCATCTGTACCCACCAATATAATTTTTAAACGTGTTTTAGAATAGGTTAATAAAAAATTTGAATTATATGTGATTAAAATTTTTTTAAAAAAGATAAATCTAAGAACTGAAATGATGTTATACTTTATTTAATAAACAGCATTAAAAGATTTATAGTTCATTTCTTTATATTTTTTACTAAGTTACAGGTTTTCGTAATCTCAAATTAATGTAATAAAATTTAGATAATTATTTTAATAAACAGCATTAAAATGTTTTCAGTTTTTAATATTATATATTAAAAAAGCCACAAGTGTTTGTTATAATTTTTTAAAATCTAAAATTAATGTAATAAAACAACGAACAGGTTTAAGATTCAAAAAAAAATGAACAGAAATCTATTAAATGTTTTAATTAAAATAATTTTATTAGAATTTCTCAAAATATGAAAAGTATTTGAGCTATTGTGTTAAATTTTGATAACTAGAAAAACCGGTTTATTTAAAAAAAATTAATTTAGTTTAATTTAGTTTATTCCAGTTTAATCCGGTTTAATCCAGTTTAATACAGTATAATCCAGTTTATTTCAGTTTAACCCAGTTTATTCCAGTTATAATTATAAGGGAAAATATAAGAAAGGTTTTATGAGTTCCTTTTTATCTTTGAAAAGAAGACAAAAATGAAATTTAAACTTTATAGATTTTATAGGTAATATAAGAGTATTATGATAATTATTTTAATAATTTAATTCAATACAAGAAAACAAAAAATTAGACTTTCTTAAAGTATGTTTTAAACTTTAATTGTTAATTTAATTTCGATTACAAGAGAAACTAATCGAATGGTTTTATGAGTTCTTTAAAAAATAACTTAAAATATAGAACTTAAAATTTATATAAACAATAACCAAAATCATTTTAATATTTTCATAAATTATAGTTTTATTGTTTTTTAGTTTTTTATTAAAATAAACATCTAAATACTCTTGAATTAACTATAAAATCTTAAAAAATTGAAAAGAATAATTTATCATACTTTTCTAAGAATAAAATAAAAGTCTGTAAAGCCTAAGAAGAACTTCTTTTAAAAATTAATCCGGATATAACCGGATAAATCTGGATATAACGGGATAAATCTGGATATAACCGGATATAACCGGATAAATCTTGATAAAACTGGATATAACCGGATAAATCTTGATATAACCGGATATAAAAGTTTTACTTCATCTTCATGAGTAAACAATAACCAAAATCATTTTAATATTTTCATAAATTATAGTTTTATTGTTTTTTAGTTTTTTATTAAAATTATTCAGAATGCTTAAGGCTGTTCATTACTGTTAGATTTAAAAAACACTAAGAGTAAAGAATCTACGATTGAGAATTTTATTTAAAGGGAAACATTGTATTTTATTATAAAAATCTGATTTGTTTAAGTATTTATAATCAACCACATAATATGCTAATCTCCTGAAAACATTATATGAATAAATACAAAATAAACTATGATGAGAATAGATTTACACAAATGGAATTTTACAAATTTTTCATAAGTTTTATTTTTACATTTAAGTTTTCATAAAAATTGTCTTTTCTCCTCAAAATTAACTTTATTAATGCAAATTAGCTATTAAAAATGTTACTATTTAAATATAAATAAAAAGGTCCAAAGACAGACAGACAGACGGACATTTCAAATACAATAGCTTATTTTTCAAAGTGAGCTAAAAATCAATTAAATGTTTATTCCTAATGTATTTACAACTCTGTACTTTATTTTGTAAGAAAATAACATTATGAATTTTAATTTATCCATAATAAGAATATTAGAAAATGTTAAAAAATTAATTGAGTTTATTTTAATCTTAAAAAAGAAGTCAAGCCTGTTCATTATTCTTATTTAACATATATATAAAATAAATTTAATTCGAAACGGCCATGGATCCAGCAACACTGATGCTTTGATACCTTTGCTTATTTAGTGGAATTAGCGGATTCGGAACCATTAATATGATATAAGACTAGATTTAATCAATAATAAAATATAAGTATTAGCGAAGACTAACAAAATGTGTTTTTAACTAATTGTTAACCAAAGATGGATATTTATTTTCAAAACGTTGAATATATGTTCGTTTAGGTGGGAAAGAGTGATTAAGAATAACGAAATTGGAAATTATGTATAAAACAATGATTATAAAATTGTAGTAAATTATTAAAAATGAATTAATGTTCTAACAAACTATTGAAAATATTTCTATTGATTTCACAATGAAATAAAAATTATTATTAAAAATTATAATACATCAAATTTATATATAATGTTTTAAAATCACAATTGATTAATTAAAATTTAATTTTAAGTCAATTTTTTAAATATGTACATAAATCATTGCTTCGAATGAATAAACAGTGATACATCTTATTATAACAGTTTTCGACAAATGATTAAACATTTATTGTATTTTTAAAATAACAAAACATATTCGAAAATATAAAATCTTTAATTGATTCTGAATAGATTTTGAAAATTTAATTACTTTTTCACATTCGATATGATGCGACAATTTGTATTAATTTTATTGTCCAGTGCCATTTTCCGTTGAGAACAAATATCAATTAATCATTTAAATTTAAAAAGAAAGTATAATACTTTTTAAGACAAAATGCCAAGAATATTAATGATGATTTCATGTTTTTACTTCTAACTTTTGTAAATAAAAGTGTTTCCAGATTTGATAAAAAGTAATTTTCTCTTCCTTAATTATTTGCCAGTTTTCAGAAATATCAAATGTTTTATTTGAATTCTTGAGTTGCTTATTATATTAATAATAGAAGCATCGTACATTACAAAAGGATCAACACTTAAATGATTAATATTTTTGCATTTCTCTAATACATATCTTAATAAATCTTCATTTATTTGAATTGTAGATCCATTACTATAATTTATCAAACCTTCAACTATTGATTTTGATTCTCTTGCAGAAAAAGAAAGAATAAGTTTATACTGTTTCGTGAATATTAAACGCATGAATTGTTTATTAACACATTGCAAACGAAAACAATCACTGATTGACAAAAAACTCAAAATAACTTCAGTATTGTCATCGCGAAATCTAGCAAAACTATTTCTTTTACTAGTCATTTTAAATATTTTTAACAATCTTAAAACTTGGAATATACTTAATAATATTATCACAATAAAGATATGTCTTTTATGTTAGTTATATATATTGTGTTATAAAGTATATTTAAATAGTAATCATATGCGCACAACTACAAAACTACTTACAAAATCTTTTTAATATTACTGAATAGATAGTTTAATAGTGTTTTTTATGTTACTTATTATTTTTTTAAGTTAAGTTAATAAATTAAGTTAAAACATTAATAGAAAAAATATATAATAAAAAACTAAATTAAATTGAATAATTTCCATTTGTCTAAAGTAAAAAAGTAATTACATTTTAGATTTTAATGTTTATTGTTAACTAAAACTCATCAATAGTATTTGATAATTTTTCTACATTCTTTCAATGATAATTAAGGCGATTCCATTACTGATATTTTCTAACAAAACTTGTTAGTGTTTTCGATAATAGTTTTTTGGAATTATCTTTACTTTCTTGAATTTTAGAATTTGTTTTTTCCATAATTTGACTTATTTTCCCATTTTAATTATCATTCGTTTCTTGAATACTATGCTCACGTTTTTTATGAATCAAGAGATATTGGTGTATTTGGTATCTTTTGATACAGCCATTTATCCCGCAAAAATACGTTTTGCCAACGTTTTCATGAAGAGCTATATGAATTTTGAGTCCAGTTTTTTGGCTCATATGCTTATGACAATAATGACATGAGTACGGTTTTAATCCGAAATGAGAAATCCGAATATGACGCAACAGATTATGTATACTTTTATACCTTTGTTTACAACAAGCGCAGCCGTATTGAGCTTCGAGTGAATGTGTATTCATATGACCACAAATTCTAGAATAAAATGGCGTTTTATATAGACAATCATCGCAATAATAGATCTAATCAGATTCACTAAAACAGAAATTCGGTTTTATTGTAACATTTCTCTTGACAATAAAAGGCTCGTATTTTGATTTATCCATTTGTTTTTTGTAATTTGTTTTCTTTCTGATTTTACAAATAATTTATTCAAAGTAACACCAAATGAACAATAGTAATAATAGTCTTATAATAGTATTTTAATTAAGAAATAATAAGCTCAAACAGGAACTGAAACCTGAACAAAACTAAATCAGCTCTAGAAACGAGATTCAATCATTTATACCACTGAGCGCATAAAAACATTTATTTATAAAAATAATTTTGCTACACTTTTTAGAACTGGTTATATATATATATATATATATTAATTAGATCATAAATATGCGAATAAAATACTCTACATAAAATAATATTTTAAGTAATGAATTTTTATAAAGTAAATTTGTATAAAAGAAATTAACAAAATATAATTTCATTCATTTCATTAGAATATTGCATGTGAATAACTAAAAATTAATATAAAATGAAAGATAAATTTGATATTTTATTTGAAAAAAATCGTTATTTAGGTTGATTCATTATTTAATATAAAAACTCGAAAATTAAGAAAAATATAAACACAAAATGTTTGTAAATAATAAGCTTGTAAATGAATATTAAGTTTATAAAGCCTCAGTTTATACTTAATATTCTAAATTTAATAATACATGTTCGTTATTCACTATATATAGGTTCACTATAGAAAAGATTTTCTGTATAGGAATAAATTTAGTTAAATAAACTTCTGTACGCATAATTGTAATAAATATTCGTATTTTAGAAAATGTTAATAAAATATTTTAATTATATGTGATTTAAATTAAATTACCAAAGTTAAATAAACAAAACGGATAAAATATTGTTATACTTTATTTAAAAAACAGCATTAAAAATTTTTAGTTCTCAATTTTATAATTTTTACTAATTGACAGGTGTCTGTCATAAATTTTAAAATCTAAAATAATGTTATAATATTTAGATAATTATTTTAATAAATAGCAATAAAATGTTTTCTGTTTTTAATATTATATTTTAAAAAAGCCACTGATGTTCGATATAATTTTAAAAAATCTCAAGTAATTGTAATAATATTTAAATAAATTTAATGAGTTCCATTTTAAATGAAAAGAAAGCAAAAATTAAATATAGTAATTTATAGATTTTATAGTTAATATAAGAGTATTATGACAAGAATTTTATGAATTTACATAAAAAAAACAATAATATTAGGACTTTTAAAAGTATAAAAAATATCTAAGCCTTTGTATTATTCTTGGAAAAAAAAGAAAAACCTAAATTTATTCAACTTAAAATCTTATAAATTTTTAATAAAATTTCAAAACATCATAACTATCATATAATAGAATAGACTAAGCGTGACAAATGAGACAAAATATATTAATATTTATTATATTTAATTTTGTATAATTTTTGATTTTTTGAGTTTAATGAGTTTTATTTTATCTTTGAAAAGAAGGCAAAAATATATATTTAGAATTTTATAGATATTTTAGTTAATATAAAAATATTAAGACATTTTAAAATTTTACTTGAAAACAAGAAAACAAAATAATTAGAATTTCTAAAAGTATAAAAAGTATTGTATTTGAGCCTTTGTCTTAATATTTTATAACAAGATAAACCGGTTTATTCAAGTTAATTCCAGTTTATTCAAGTTTAATCCAGTTTAATCAAGTTATAATTATAAGAGAAAATATAAGAAAGGTTTAATGAGTTCCTTTTTATCTTTGAAAAGAAGGCAAAAATGTATATTTAGAATTTTATATATATTTTAGTTAATATAAAAATATTAAGACATATATTTTAAAATTTTACTTGAAAACAAGAAAACAAAATTATTAGAATTTCTAAAAGTATAAAAAGTATTTGAGTTTTGTCTTAATATTTTATAACAAGATAAACCGGTTTATTCAAGTTAATTCCAATTTAATCCAGTTTAATCTGGTTATAATTATAAGAGAAAATATAAGAAAGGTTTTATGAGTTCCTTTTTAAATTTGAAAAGCAAGCAAATATTAACCTTTAAAATTTATTGATTTTATTGTTAATATAATA
The DNA here is from genome assembly GCA_034698025.1 of Phthiracarus crinitus. Lineage (NCBI taxonomy): Eukaryota > Metazoa > Arthropoda > Arachnida > Sarcoptiformes > Phthiracaridae > Phthiracarus > Phthiracarus crinitus. Next base: position 1,259 of record JAQGAW010003390.1, on the reverse strand, counting down.
GTATTATGACAAGTATTTTAATAATTTACATAAAAAAACATTAAAATTAGGACTTTTAAAAGTATTAAAAATATATAAGCCTTTTTATTAATCTTGGAAAAAAAGAAAAACCTAAATTTATTCAACTTAAAATCTTATAAATATTTAATAAAATTTCAAAACCTCATAACTATCATATAATATAATAGACTAAGCGTGACAAATGAGACAAAATATTTTAATATTTATTATATTTAATTTTGTATAATTTTTGATTTTTTAAAAAATATTCGAAAGGTTTAATGAATTTTATTTTATCTTTGAAAATAAGGCAAAAGATTTTAAAATTTAGAATTTTATAGATATTTTAGTTAATATAAAAGTATTATGACATATATTTTAATATTTTACTTGAAAACAAGAAAACAATAAAATTAGAATTTCTAAAAGAATAAAAAGTATTTGAGCTTTTGTCTTAATCTTTGATAACAAGATAAACCTTATTAATCCAGTTTAATCCAGTTTAATCCAGTTTAATCCAGTTTAATCCAGTTTAATCCAGTTTATTCCAGTTTAATCCAGTTATAATTATAAGAGAAAATATAATAAAGATTTTATGAGTTCCTTTTTAAATTTGAAAAGAAGGCAAAAATTTAATTTAGAATTTTAATTATATAATTTAGAATATTTTTAGTCTTTAAAAATTATTTGTTTAAAGAAAGTATAAAAGATTATGAATATAAAAGATTAGAGTTTATATTTATAGTTTAAATTGATTGTCTCGCTTAGTCTTACTTAGTTATTTAATGTCTCAAATAAAAGAATGAGATTGTCTCGCTTATTTTAAATATGTCTCGCTTAGTCTCTATTACAGATTATTAAAGATTTGATAAATAATATTTTATATTTTTTATTTTTAAATAATATAACAATTTATTACATAAATATAATAATATTATATATATATAATAATAATAATAATATATATATATAATAATAATAATATTTAACTTGAAAACAAGAAAACAATAAAATTAGAATTTCTAAAAGAAGCTCAATTCTTAATTTTTGATAATACGATAAACAGGTTTATTCTAGTTTATTCCAGTATAATCAAGTTTAATCCAGTTTAATCCATTTAAATCCAGTTTAATCCAGTTTATTCCAGTTTAATCCAGTTATAATTATAAGAGAAAATATAAGAAAGATTTTATGAGTTCCTTTTTAAATTTGAAAAGAAGGCAAAAATTTAATTTAGAATTTTAATTATATAATTTAGA
>JAQGAW010003389.1:0-12699 GCA_034698025.1 Phthiracarus crinitus | reverse complement strand
TGTATATTGTTAACAGTTTAAATTGATCCGATTTTAATTCAGTTTGGATCAATTTAAATGGTTGACAATATATATATATATATCGTTGGAAAGCTTAGAATCAGAGACACACGTTAAGGTTAACGTTAAATTAATGTTAAGAGTTAATACATTTCTTTAACTTTTAACTTTTGTGCTCACATTTGATGCATACATTTATTTAAAAATTTTCATTTTATTCATTCTGTTTATTTTCTGATAATTTCCTAATGATTTAGTTGTAAAATATCTAATAAAATTTCAATTGCTGTTTTGATACTTAACCGCCGTTTTTTGAATATTTTTTCCAACCGCCAAAAACGTGTAAAAACGAACCGAAACCGCATCGAAAAACCGCACCGTCGGAAGCTTTATTATTATGTCAGATATTTGTCAAAACAGGTGTATTTTTCAGTGTTTATCTAAAGCTTTGTTTTTTGCTTATAAAGTTATTTATTTTCATAGTTTTTCCAAGTTTTTTAAAACGCCTCTTAATTTGATGTTATTATCTTAAGCTTAATTAATCATCGATGGAGTGGTAAGTTATTTGATTATTTTATATTTATAGCAATTATGTTTATTAATTATGTTTTATTTGATATGATATACAGGTTTGCGCGACAAAGAGATTACAGATGCGAGCAAAATGCGAACCAATGTTTGCGTTCACATGTGAGCGAACATCCATTCAAGCGATTTGTTTCGATTCAATCGAAAGCACATAAACCTAAAGCCATATCGAATGCGACCAATACTTCGAGTTCGTGGACAGGTTTGGATCCATTGTCGCTCGCAATGCACTCTCAATCGCATTCCACTATCAGTTCCGACAAAAAACTTTCTGATTTTAGTAGTTGTGATAAATATTTAACAAATGTTTCGGTTTGTGATTATATTGGAGATGACTTCGAAAATTGGTCGACGAGAAAGAGTTCGATACTAAACAAGTACACCACTTCTGAAAGACTTTCGATAAAGACTTCTTTTTTAGCGATATCTTCCAATACAACGTCCGCAACATCTAGTGGTTCCGTTAGCAGCGCTAGAAATTTACAAAACAGTTCTGTTGCGGAGAAAGTAAAGCATAGATTGGAACAATTGGATGACTTCGAAGAAGGATCGCTAAAAGAAATGCTTAACTTAACGCAACAGGAATACGTTAATCGTATCGAAGAACTGAATAAAGCGTTACACGATTCGTGGGAATCAGACCAGAGAGTGAAAGCGCTTAAAATCGCGATTCAATGCGCAAAACTTTTGGCTGACGTATCAGTCATACAGTTCTATCCCAGCAAATTCGTTCTCATAACGGATATTCTCGATAATTTTGGTTCTCTAGTCTATAAAAGAATTCATAACAAAGCAGGTTCAATGCCAACCTCTGTCGAGTCGGCTCGAGAAACGTGCAAAAACTGGTTTTATAAAATTGCTTCGATTCGCGAATTAATACCACGATTTTACGTGGAATCAGCTATTCTTAATGTTTATGGTTTTCTTATCGATCGAAATGATATCGAATCGGAATATTATAAAGTACTAAAAAGGTTGTCAATGATGATTCGTGGAATCGGCGATCCATTAGTTGCCATTTATGCCAGAGCTTATCTCTCAAGAATTATTATACAAATAGCACCGAACAATAAGGATTTATTTCAAGATAATTTCAATGATTTTCTCCGTTCATTAAATCAGGTAAATATACCAATATATGTGTGATGTTACAGTATTATGTATATTTTGAGTGAGTCTATATTTTCCTTATTATTTTTTATAGTTATTGTGTAATTTCGTTCAAAACACGCTTACATCGCAGAGAATCACTTATTCCATTTACTTCACACTCTTTACTCCAGCATTAGATTGGATATTGTATTGCATCGCTTATAAGTCTACGCCAACACTTTTAAATAAAACAATAATCAATTTCAAACAATATTCTAATGTGGAAGACAATTGTTCCGCACTTATTCTCAATTCGTTTTTGACATGTTTTCCGCCAGACTTTATAGCATCGCGAGCCAACGAATTTCTTGATTTAATTAAAAAGTTATGGATTAGCAATAAAGAGACGGCTAGTAATGAGATCGATAATTCCGTTTATCCTAAATATATTCTGGTACGAAATTTTGGGTTGGCTTTAGTTTCAAACAGCACTTATTTCATGGGAATCGATGAAAAGGATAAATTATTTATTCTCAATGAAATCTGGAAAATGATAAACAAATTTAAGTCATTATCAGAATACATGAGTTGCGTTGAGGTTTGGTTTGAGTTTGTTGTCATTCACTTTGGCCTTCGAGAAATAAATACGCTTTTAGGTGATATTATAAAGCATATGTCGCCCAATAGAGCTTTTGAACATCATTACAATCAATTAATTTCCGTTATTAGCAAAGTTGTGATGGTTAACAATGAACAAGATTTTGCTGCTATATTTTCAATGACTAATTTTATGCCATTTTTGGATTTACTTCAAAAAGAATCGATTAAACTTAATGCATGCAAAATAATTGTCGAATCGTTTGCTAAGCGTTTTGATAACACTAACGAAGATAATGAACAAAATTCCACATCAGATCCAGTTATACTAAATTCATTGACATATTTATGCAAAACAATGCACGATTCTGTGAACGCGTTAACTCTTGACGACGAACGGCGACAAATTTCTTCGTTAGTGATTTCTTTTCTAAGAAGAGTTTCATTTAACAAAGACTTTGAAGCGCAACTTAATTTTTACGTGGATTCCAGAGCTAATTTTAATAATTTGGAACCAGTTTTATGTTATTTAGTACAACGCGTTAATTATTTAGCGATGGAAACGAGACTTATTGTTAAAGGACATCACACAAAAAAGACTAATTCATTTGTTAACGCGTGTCTCGCGTTCTCTTTTATTACCATACCATCGATTGATGACGTAATTATGCGACTTCAACAGTATTTGTCCAGTAGTTATGTTGCATTAATAAACACTAGTTTGCCGCAAACAGATTCGTTTTTAAAAACAGCGATTACTTTAATTCAACAGTTGCCTCAAACCATAGAATCACACGATGGCAGAACAAGATTGACCGAACCATTTCTCACTTCTTATATTTCCCAATTGCTTTCATTTTTGTTATTAGTTCCTGATAATCCAGAACAGGAACCATTATATTTATTTAAAGGATTATTGAATGTTATAAATGACCGCCAGTTTGAACTCAATTCTGACAATAAAGCTAATATTTTAATTGATGTTCTCAAGTATTTATCATCAGCTTCTCAACAAAATTACATTTATCATATCCCGAAAATTGATTCTAACGACACGTTATATGGTAATGATCCTGTTTTTATGGATGAGATTAGAACTTTAAGCAATTCAGTGTTAAATGACTTATTAGACATATTGAAAAAGCTTGGCGACGATAAACAATTCAAAAGACAGGCAAACATTTCAATGGATCTCTTTTATTGTATCGTATCGAATGGAAATATTCAAAAAATGTTTAAATTTTTATTAAATCTCTGGCAATTGGCTCATAAAAATTCTGGAATCGATAACAAGAGATCAGAAAATATTTTGCGTTACTTAAGGAAAAAAGCGCTATTATCTAAAAATGCGATTCTATTAGAATTGGTTACTAAACTCGAAAGTTTGTGATTTATAAATGTCAATAAAATAATTTTGTTAAATTTTTAATGTAAAAAATGTATTCAATGAGTTGAAAAAGCTTTATTTAATTAAAATAATAAGTTAATAATTAATTGGCAATTAATAATAATTAAAAAAATTATGTTAATTTCACAAATATTAGGAATTTTGAAAATTCTTATTGAAAAACAAATAGAATAATGAAGTTATTGAAGATATTTTAAAAACTTTTAATTTAAATTAGAATAACTTCTTATTTGAGTGAAGCTCGAGACCCAGTTTTTGGTGATCTATTTATAAGACTGGCTTCGATTTCCGATCTTTCGGTCTTTCGAGATTCAATACTAGATCCACCAATAGAGCCAATACTTTTACTGCTTTTAGTTCCACCAGAACTTGATTTTGAAGCGATTCCACTCTTAGATCCGCTTTTCGATCCCATATCAGATCCAGTTTTAGAGCCCGGGTTTGATCCCGTTTTTGATCCCGGATTGGATCCTGTATTGGACCCAGTTTTCGATCCGGCATTAGACCTACTTTTTGAGGACGCAGTGGTCGATCCTTCTTGTGAAGACACTACACCTTCACCTTCTTGTGAACCTAAACATTTGGTTGAATATGTTTTCAATATACTCTACTGTAATAACAATATTAGTATACCTTCTATCGATCCTTCTTCTGGCTCTTCTTCTATAAATATGATTAAGCATTAATTTAATTGAATATCAGTTTATAGGATAATGGAATAATGACATACTTTTAGATCGACAACAACAGCAGCAAATAATGCAGATAACAAAAGCGATCACTAATAGTATTACCACAACGGCGATAGGAATCCAAATCGGAAATGATCTGTAAGGACACCATAATATCAATTATCAATAACGCATATTTTAATTTATTTTTCTTACGGTTTTGGTTTAGTGGTTGAAGTGATGTCTCCATTCGTCATATTTCCATGAATGGGTTGTCCCGTTGAGTTAGAATTCGTATCATTGTTACTGTTATCCACTGCAGGATCAGAGATCACGTCATCACTGAATGGATCCTCGTCTGTCGGAATCACTGTTTGTTCGTTCGGATCTTGTATTTCTTGGTTTAGAATCGATGTTATCGTTAGCATTACAATCAAAAGTGAACCAATTGTCAACCATTTGGTCAAACGAATGAATTTGATTTCAATCATTTCAAATAATGATATTTCCTTACAATTTTCAAACTTTATGTGATAATTATATCTAAAATTAATAATCGATAATATCTTATATAATGTACTTTTAATTTAATGCAATGAATTCTAATATTAAAATTGAATATTATTTAAATCATTTGAATAGTTATTAACAATAAACTAAGTTTTGCAATGTATTGTATAAACACATTCACGTGAATTAATTTAATATATATTTATTTCTATTATTGAAAACTTGATATTTATGTCTGATTTTCTCGAAGTAATTCGTAAGTAAAAATGAAATCATTTCACAGAAAAAGTTATAGTGTATTCAAACTTTAATATTGAGATTAAGATAAATTGTTATAAATAAATGATTTTTAATTTTTTTATTTGAATTATTATGAAAATACAAAACACGGAAATAAATAATTTAGAATAAAAATATTTAATAAATTTTATATCATTTAGATTTTTATTTGGCAGTGAAATCACTATAGCTATCAATCGACCGAACACTTTCTTCTTCAGATTTGATAGATTTGATAGTTGAGCCATCATCTTGTTCTGTGTCACGCCTTTTAATCTTCTTCTCATTTAAAATGTCGATCGAGTCAGTGAAAGAGCTGTTCGATTGGGTAATTGACAACTCATTACTGTCTTTCTTTTCTGGCGATCGAGACTTATTATTTTTGACAGAACTTGAAAGTTTCGCTTCACTACTTTTTTCTTTTCGTTAAATATAATAAATTACGATAAATAAGTATTACTGTATAAATAAAACTAATTTTAATGCTAATAAATACCGTTATTAATTTGATTTTCTAGCTGTTTCTCTGATTTTGTTGAGTTTGAACGCATTTCTAGAATGTATAAGCAATTATTATGAATGTATAACTTTATGTGAATCATTGACTTACTAATACAACAAATACAACTAATAATGACAATAATCGCTATTAGTATGAGAGCTACAATTATACCAATCAATGGACCTAATGATCTATAAACACAATTATTTAGATTTAAATATTATTGACGAAAGCAGTAAATCAATTTAAAGTTTATAATCTAATGCTACACTTCTATAGTCTGTAATAACCAATTCTCAAAGAAATTATTATAAAATTCTGATATCAATTTATAGTTAAATATATTTCAATTATGAATTTTTTACTTTAAAATATCATATCGATATATCGATATATGTGATTACTTTAATGTATGGAAGACAGTTGAATATATCAATTGATTTTATTGGAAATATTTCGTTAGACTTTGCATGTCTAACCTCATCAGTGCATACAATTAGTTGATAGTATGGTAAAGTCTAACGAAATATTTCCAATAAAATCAATTGATATATTCTGCTGTCTTCCATACATTTTAATTTTTTGTTCTAAAAAATTTCTTACTTTGCCTTTGGTTTCTCAGTAGAAGTCGATTGTGTGGTTTGTTGTTCATTGTTCGCACTAGAATTGTCTGTTTTAGTTGTATTTGTATCGATAATGCTATCGTTCAAAGACTGTTCAACTGAAATGTCTATTAATAAGCTCGATATTAACACAATACACACTACGAATACTCCAAGTATTCCAAAATTAAAACTTTCAAATCTTTTTATAATCATATTTCTATTTTGTTATTTTTCGCAAATAAATTTGATTTTTATATAAAATCGATAAATTCTTTGAATTTAATTTCTAAGACAGTATTAACAAAACGGTTTCTAAGTTTACTGAACAAATCTAATGATATCTAATAACGTTTAAATACTTTAAATATTTATATGTTAAGCATTGGTTTACGCATTGTTTAACTTACAATGTTTAACAATTAAATCAATTATCATTAAAATTAATGCGCGCGTGAGTCCAGTTTTGATTGAGATTTGTTTGTCTAAAATAGATTGTTTGTTAGAAATACTATACAAACGCTTTATACTGTACAATGTTTCACAACGGATGTTAATGTTTCTTTAATTATATTTATATTATTTAGTTTACTACTCATTTATTTAATTTTTGTAATAACATAATAAGGTTAAACTTTTAAATTTCAAAAACTGTTAATAATAGTGTTTGCGAAGATATAGTCTATATTCTAATTAAAATAGTATTTTAGAGTATAATTGAATAAAACAATAAACGAAATTTTAATTAAAACAAATTAATTCTGAAAGTTAACCGATAAATCAAGTAAAATCTCATTTTAGCGTAGTTTCTATAATATTTTACATATTCTTAAAATAAGGCAAATAATAAAGTAGCAAAAAATAGATTAGTTGTAAGTTATAGTACAGTTTAGTCGTTAGTTGTATAGTAGAGTAGAATGTGAATGACAATCAATATTGCTTATACGGCAACATTTGTCTAAGCATTGATTGGTTGTTTAGCAGTGAACACAAATAGCATGTCTAAGCAAATAGCGTCAGATTGTGGATTAATCGGCGCATGAAATTCGGTTCCTATTGGTTTCAACGTTAATACTCGACTGCTATATCAAAATTTTAGAGTTTTTGCAATATAGTCTGTAATACAACGCTATAAGCAATAACAGTACCCGTTATATTGCAATCACTAATAACTTGGAGCGGCATTCAATCAGCGGTGTAACTATCCGTATAAACTAAACGCTTGTTTTATGTAATAATTATTTACATTCGCACAAGTGTTGCACAACACACACATCACCAACACTCACACACACACACACACACACACTCACACCATCAATGAGTTTAACGTAAGTTTTAGTTAAGTAATAGTGTGATGCGTTCAGAATTACATTCGACAAGTGAAAGCACAAGTGAAAGCAGTTCACAGCGAAATACATCAAACGTCAATCGTTTTCACGCTGAGTCGACCACGAATTTAGAGGTAACACCTGGTGAATGCAACAGCAGTGCAGCCATAAGTAATTGCACGAATAATATCTCAGTAACAGCGCTCACAACTACTTCTGCATCAGTTTCTGCTTCCAGTCTTGAATTGGGAAACAGTTCTGCGGCTGATTTGGCTGTGGCCGCAGCCGTATATGACTTTGCAAGTTTCCATCATCACCACAGTCACCACAACCATCCGACTGGTAATCACAATTGCTTTGATGATAACTTGGCAAATGGTATATCGCATTGGGATAACATAGCGGCACATCACTCAGCGCTCAGCACATCACTATCGCTGTCACAGCACTATCATCCTCAACATCCGCATCCGCATCAACATTCGCATCAAATCTCCAGTTTTGGCGCATTTGCGATATCAGTTCCTCATCACTCAACTCCATCATCAACAATGACAGTGCAAAGAGTTAATCAAACTTCGAAAACACAACAAAGCAGTTCGACAAATGGTGGTTCGAATCATTTAAGTGATTATCAGAACTCGTCGAACTCATTCAATGGTATGGCGTCATCAAACTACTCAATTAATGGTAATTCGTCGACAACTAAGGTGTCAAAGCCGAGACGAAGAGTGGCAACAATGGCGCAAAGAAGAGCTGCTAACATACGAGAGAGAAGACGTATGTTTAACTTAAACTCCGCTTTTGACAAATTACGCAAAAAAGTTCCAACTTTTGCTTACGAGAAAAGATTGTCGCGAATCGAAACGTTAAGATTAGCGATAATGTACATCGCGTTCATGACTGAAGTACTCAAAGGTAGCAAAGATCCATGTTTTGAGCCACGAATACCACTTCATTCGAGCGGAAGTTACCATAACCATCATCTCGAACGCGATCACGTATGGAATGGTAATCATTATTCTTTTAACTCTTTTACGGATGTGTTTCAACCGTGCAGATACTAATTGACGCATTGAATCAGTGAATCGTAGCGTAACCTATTAGATATTAATCCATGTATTCATGTATTTATAAACATAGTCTTAACAGTATTTAGATCTACTTAAATCTAAACTAATATTTATTTGTATTGTGTAGAAAAAACCAATAATTAGAATTAAATGCCGGGTTTGTGCACATAATCCGTATTTTTTATTTATTAATCGTATTAAAGTTAAAATTATTTCAGTGTGTTATAAATTATGACTTTGTTAAGTATAGACATTGTTAGACATTGTTTTAATGCAAGTGTTAAAAGGTTTTTAATATAAAGTGCAGTATATTTTTTCAGTTTTTCATTACTTTACTTCAATAAAAGCGATATAAATTGAATTGAAAAAATAGATTATTGAGAATTTCAAATAAGTTTGTCTAAATTTAACTAAAAGTATAAACTATTTGATTGTTGCTATAAAGATGCCATTCTATATGGAAAATAATATCTCAATTAACAATTAACATCTGCATTTCAAATCCCTTTATAATCGGATGATTTGGTTTTTATGCTTTAACAGATTAAAGCAAAAAATAGTGCACTAACTGTTAGTGTAGGGTAAGTACTGTACAGTATTGTGATGAGGAGTGAGTGAGATGTATAGTCAGTAAGTCAGTGATGTTGGGAGAGAGAAGTACGTATTGAACACTACTGTTACAGTAACAGTACAGTACGCTAACTGTGCGCTCTATTTCAAGCATCAATACTACTGTACATATGTTTGGCACATCAACAAAACGAATGGCATAGTATCATAGTTAGACCTATAATGTATTTAATATACAGTAAGCAAGTTATATCAATATTCTACTAATATTCTATGACTCACTTACAGTCGTTTATGTTCAAAATGTTATTTAATCAAAAGTTTTTAATATTCCACATGAATTGTTCAGTTTTGAATTATATATTAATTGTTACAACTCTTAACAATTAGTTGATCATAAAGTTAAGTAGAAAATATAAAGTATTAAACTGAAATATAATATTTTGAGTCTATTTATGAAACACGAAATTTACTCTATATATTACACTAAATCCAGTATTTTTTCTATCCTTCATTTTTTAAAAAAATGTTGACAAATTCAATTGCAAAACAGACATTGAAGAATTAAAATCACAAAAATGATGTGTTTAAGTATTAAATAATAAGATGTTTGTGCACTCATAGCCATCACTCATATGGACTTATACTGATTTAAATTCAATTTAATGAAAAAATGTACATAAAAATTGAGAGTAAAGTAAGCTTTGAATGGAATCAATAGCTTCCATCGTATGTAATACATACCGAATTAGTTATGATTCTATTAATTTATAAATAGGTTTGTCGTTTCCATTGATTTCTTGCTTTTTTAAAATATATCTTTCTATGTATTCATGTATTTTTACCATATATTAATTCTTTGTGTTTCTATCGATTAGAAGTAATTCGTAAATACTCAGTTAAATCCATATTTTTAGAATAGATTAAGTATTATAGTTTACAATATACAGAAACTCATGTTTAGAAATATATCTTTATTACAAAAAACGTAAAATAAAAAGTTGTATAATATATACATAATTTGTTTTGCAAAATGCGACTCTATTTGAAATACAATAATTGTTTGAATGAATGGAGTGTTCAATCACTTTTGACTGAGTTGTTTATATGAAAAATGCATTCACCAATATGTATATAAATGGATACAATAGTGGCACACGTGCTTACGAGTGAGCATCCATGCAATTATACTGTACGCGATCGCATCTATAATGCGTTAAATGTCAGAATTTCATTTCCTTTTTGACGGTCAACTTTTTTTTACAATTTTAGCCCCAAAATAGTGGAAAAATAAGTTTGTGCACTCACTTGAAGGTCAAGTGGAAAACGCCGCTTGAACTAAACCACAGTATTTTCAATGGTTTATGCTCGAAATGGTACGTCACTATCGTAAACCATTGATATGGTAATTTAGTTGTGGGTAAAACTGCACCTGCACTGGAATCCCGAAAAGCGTGCCGTTTAGTTAATATTTCGTTACAAGTAATAATCCTAACAGTAGACTGATTTACGGTATTAGTCGCAAGAATAGCTTTAAAGAATTATAGCTTTATTATTAAATTGGATTCATTCAAATCGATGCTTTGTATGTGTTGTTAGAGTTAAGCTCAAGCCTTACTATAAGGTCATAACCTTTTGGGTTCTGCGAGAATAACAATAGAATCTCATATCAAATGTACACTAAATCATAATGCAAACAATTTAACATTCAAAAAATTATATTTAATTATATTTGCAATTCTATAATTTAAAGTTTACCATAAAACTTGTATAAATATTCATATAATAAAAGCGTTTTAAAAACAAAATAAATCGTATATAACCAAGAAATCATATGCCAAATGTGAAGATTTGAAGTAATGATGAGCTGATGAGCGTTCATCGATTTTCATCACAAATATTAGATAAACAATTATATTTGTAATATTAACTTGAAATCATATTCAATATTCTCACTAAACTTCTTCGTATTTCAGAATAAAATTGAAGTTTTTAAATGAAATTTAGAATAATAAACAATTATTCAAAAAAAGGACTTTTAGTATCAATAGTTACAAAAGTGATAAAAGAATATTTAATAAAAAAATCCAATTATAGAAAAGAACTGACAGCACATAAACGTATAACTAAAAATAAAACCAAAATCAATGTAATGTAATATTCTGTAAAAGAGATTTCTGGATATCAAAATTATCATTAAAGCATAAAAAATTTAGAAAAACTAACAATGTTAAGCTTATTAGTAATTTCTTCAAAAATGTACAAAACTATCATTAATTAGCATTTATTTTTTTAAAAAGAATTAACACAAAATTGTCACTCTAAGCATAAAAAACTAACTAAACTCCAACTCCAACTCCACTTTATTTCCAGCAAAATTTCAATTACGCCAAACACCACTACAGTATTTTTAATCAAATTTTTTCAACTTCATTCCAATGAAGTTAGATTTACAATTTCTAACTCTAAGCTTATACTTAAAGATAACAGTGATTGTCGTTTGTTCATATATTTTTACTGAAATAATATACTTAATTTAATTTACGTTTAAATAAAGAATCGCATCGCTAGACAGAACTCACAGCAAAATAATATAATGAACTGATGATGAGACACCTAATGCTCGTCAAACTTTATCACAAATAATTTGATTGTATGTCAAATTTAAAATACAGTCTAAATTAATTCTTTAAATTAAGAATATTTATTCGAAAGAGTCGATTCTAATTTAATCTTTATTTTCATCTCATAATCATTAAATGATTAAATAATAATACAAATTAAGAGGTTATAAAATATTTATTTTCATTAGTTTTGTTATCTATAAAAGTATCGATTCGTTTCTCTTTAATTAATTTGTCCAAATGATGTTTTACATTATAAGATGCAGCCAAATGTAATTCTTTCGGAGTTTCCTAATATCAAATTTTTAACATATAAAAACATTATTTAAATGGAATTTTTTTATTGAAAAGTAAATAAATCACACATTCATATAGAACTACTTTCAAGTCGATTATAAATCTATAGTAGAGGTTAAAACAAGATATGTATAAAGAATATTCTAATTCTGTGCCGATCTGTTCGAAAACTTTAAGTTGAAGCGCATTCAACGCATAAATGAAACTTTTTTGTAATTAAAACTCAATTATTTTAAAATATTTCATAATTTTTGTTGTTCCATCAAATATCACAGAATTGATTATAATTATAAAAAATTATAAATTTTTAATACAACAATAGTAATCACTAGAGCTTCAAAATGATAGCATTTGCTACTTTTTTATTACATAAGTTAGAATCATCTAAATTTATTTGTGAACAAATTATGTAAAATGGAGCCGTTTTAGCTCCATTTATAAATGCTATTTTTTGCAATTTTTGATAATAAATGCTATTATGCTATTTTTGCAATTTAATGCTATTTTGGCTGAAAAAGATTAAATTGTCGATTAAATCTGATGAGTTTTTATTAC
>JAQGAW010003388.1:0-12702 GCA_034698025.1 Phthiracarus crinitus | reverse complement strand
TAAAACTCTCAAAATCGGGAAAATTTTCAATTATTCAGTAACTTTCGGGTAAAAATCGGGAATAATTAATTTATATTAAAATTCGGGAAAATCGGGACAATAAAAACTATACTAAAATAATCCTTTTTTAAAATTTTATCATATAACATTAAATTCACGAAGATTTCAGTAATATTTTATTTCGGGATTTTCCCGAAAAATTGAAGCCCTACTTATTACACTCTGAATAAAAGTTACACAACATTCGAACACAAGTTCGCGCGGAAATATTTGAAATTTCAAGGACGAGAAAAACTTGGTATTTTGAAAATTTTTTTGTTCAAATGTAAAAAGAAAAATTGTTATCAAAGATGATGAGTTTATTAACCCTATTAAATTTTGACCAAATTTTAAAAATTATCCTTTAAATTCATTAACGATTCATTTGTAAGTTTTTCGATGGGTTTGGTTTAGGCTTTTGTCACTAAAAAAATTTAGAAATAAAAATTTTTTTGAAAATAGTTTTTTTGTCCGAAAGCCAAACAATTATCATTTAAATCAGATGAGTTGACCCCTAAAAATTGAGATTTTTTGGATCTGACCCCTTCTTACCACTTCGGACTCTAGATCTTAGACAATGTATATAAGACAAAATATAGTAAAAGAATTATAAAGAATTTTTAAAATATTCATAGATTTTATAAAATTTCTAATAAATGACTAATTAAGATATTGCATTATGAAAATGCAAAATTGTTTTAATTTATCTCAGGAATAATAAAAGTAAGAAAATTTTATAGATTAAAATGCACTTAAAATGTGCTTTAAAGTGCAATTGAAAGTTATATATTTTCAAAATATTTTCACTCTGAATGTGAATTATTAATAGGTTTACAACAAATTATATAAATTATATAAGTTCTTTTAATAAATCAGTTTCAATTATATTAAACTTTTAGTAAACGATTTTTATGGATGCGTTAAAAACGATTTTGCACCCTTTTTGACAACAATTAATCGTGTTTTATGTAATAATAGATACTGTAATGTTAAAGTAGAGTAATCTTAGAAACTATAAAGTTAGCCTCCTATTCAACTGATTGAACAGTTTCTTTCACTTTTGAAATTATGACAGCTATAAATTCTTAGATAGCAAAACTCTTGAGAAATCAAAAACATTAATAAAATTAAAATTTAGCATATCTCTTGTTGGTATGGCTGCTCAAATAATCAAGGTAATTCAGCGTCAATTTTAATGTTGATTATTAATATTTATTAGATTGTACTAGCTATGACTAGGGTTCTTTGACATATTCATCCTATGACAATTTTTTTCGAATAATGTCCGAAATGAAAACAAATTTGCCTGTAAATTTTTTTTAATATTTCCATTTTTTCAGATTTTTATTAGAAACCTTACTAATTAAGGAAATGTTCTTGTAAGCTACCCTTTATTTTCAAAAATATATTTTTTTAAATTTTTCATATTTTCATTTCTTCCTTTAAAATATGCCTTGTACGTGCAAATTAGTAATTGAAAATATTTAGTATTATAATTCAATTACCGTTCCACTACCGGAAAAAACATAAATGCATACTCCACTACTGTTCCATTTATTACAGTTCCGAAACTAAAATAGTATTTATTTTTTCTAAACTCGTTTAACAATAAATGTTTTTAAATATAACTTTAGAGTAGACTTGTAAATCATATGAATTTTGAGAAGACGACCCTAACCTGACCCGAACCCGACATTCAAAATCATTTTTCTAGTCTAAAATGCAAAATTTAACAAATTTTCATATTTTTATCACTAATAACTTGATAAATTAAAAGATTAAGTAGTAATACAACTTTTAATTATCATTTAGTTTATAAATTAAGTTTTATTTTTGAAAATTAAATGTCTTTTATAAATCTTTTAAGAAAAGTCAAGTTAGCTCAAAAAAATTTCTAAAAATTTTTTATGTTGAAAACTGATTAAATTAATTAATGTAATTTGGATTTTTTTACTTATGGAATTTTAACAAAAAAACTCTACCGTTCCATTACCGTTAGCAAAAAAAGTCTTTACCGTTCCACAGCCGGCAAACTCAATTTTTTTACTCCATTACCGTTCAATTACCGAGACTAAGCTCCATTTCCACTACCGTTCCACGGCAATGGAACTAAATTTTTAATCACTATGCAAATGTGTTGTCTCCCATATTTCAATGTTACTAATCATAGACTTAACATAGTATATATATTATTTAAATTTTCATTATCGTGACAATAGCAATATAACAACTGAATATAATTTATTTACAGCATTCTTTTTTTGTACAAAAGTCTTAGTTCGTTTTGTAAAATTAAAATTTTAAAATTTTAATGTTTCTAATAAAAAACTTGTATAGTTAATTTTGAATCAGTGATTTTGTCATCACAACAGTATTTAATGAGAAGACTTCTGTTTTCAATGAGATTTATTTTATGTTCAATACGATTGTCATTGACAACTGGGTCATCTCATCAAATGCTGTTGTGATGACAAAATCACTGTTTAGAATCGGTGAGAAATTGCATATCGCATCGAATAATTATAAGACATAAAGTAAAATTTTCGGGGGCAGACTTTACCGGTAATGTAAAATTTTTAAAATAAGATCAAATTTTAAACACTTTATTTTGAATTTATCTTTTATTGCCCATTAAAATATTTATAATTATTAAAGTAAATTAGAGATTACTTATCTTATGATTCATAATGCCTATGTTTGTTAGTCATTGATCAATTAGTTACACTTAAAATAGTTTCAATTAGTTCTACATTTTCATTGAAGTTTTGAGTTAATTTATATCCGCTTCACTTTAGCTAGAAATATCAATTAGAATTACTTAATCATACAGATTGCAATTTAATAAAGGGTTTCTGTCATTGCAATTAAATCGAAAATAAAATTAATAGATGTTGTAGTATATAATTGTGTAATTTTTTAATTTACGTTTATCTTACTCATGTGACAAAAACATATGCGAAAAATTAAACAATGCTTTTTACACGTGAATCCAAATATTTATTATTAGAAGCTTTATTTACTGAAATTATTTTCAAAACAAATTTGTGTAATATTTATTGTTTATTTATAACAGACATTATTAAATGTTAATTTTAATTACTATATTCACTTCACCACGTACTGTATTTAAAAGTAGAGATAGCTCTGTAACTATCAATTTATTACTATAATAATTAATTTTCCAGTGTACGAATATTTTCAAAATCAGCTGCGAGGGAAAGAGGTGGTGGTTAAACTGGACAATTAGTGCTCTATAAAATTAGGTTAACGGTTTTTAAATACTGATATTTTATAGGCATTTTGTATGAATAAAAAACGGGACATTAAATATGATAAAAGACTGTTGCCGTGGACTAATAAAATACGTTTAAATTTAGGTTATTTCTCGATTGCTCTTCTTTTTTTTGTGTTTGTTGTACGAAATAATAACAAATAAAAAATGGGAACAAAAAACAAAGCATGTGTAAAGGTCTGTTAAATTTGTGTGTTTACGCGTATAATACTACATGCATGTGAAATGCATATATTTTTACCTTAATTAACGAAATTTTTATCTAAAACATAGGGGATTTCAAGCGCACATATTTTGCAACCAAAACATGACGATATAAAACGTATTCTTTCGTTAAAGATTCCGGCAATAGTTATTATGAAATCGTAGAAAATGTTTTTATAGATATGATTAAACAAATATCGTGCATGTGTTTGCAGTTACAGATAATTTCTCATTACGTTGGTTCTCGATCTGTGTGTGTGTTTGTGTTTGTGCTGAATCCGTCAGTAAATGTATTTTAGGAAATACGGCGCAATTTACGTAATAAGAGTTGTAAATTATATTATCAAACGATGAAATCTGAGTTTTCGTTTAAGAAGAAATCGTAAATTTTCTTCATAAAAAATTTCTCGTCAAAATTAAAATTTTGATAATAGCATACACGTTAAAAATTTCATATTTTAATTGTACTATTTTGGTCCTTAGAATATCACATATAGCTTATTTTTAAAGTAATTAATTTTAATTTATGTGGTTTAAACGGCGTTTATATGTTTTACATAGCTTTTCGTTTTTGAGTAATAAAAAATATTTTACGGCATAAATTCTCATTATCATTATTATTTCAAGTTCGATAAAAACTTTACGACACACACACGTATGGCAAGTGTTTTTAACACGTACCGTTTGTTTTACACAAAAAAACTCTAAATTACCGTTGTTTCTGCAGCAGAATGAGTGCACAAAAACTATTGTCGTTTTAGCTGACAATTATTTCAGTTTTATGAGTGCGTCGTTGTGTAGCGTAGTATAAGCGATTTGACAAAGGAGTGGAAACGCTGGCTGCAGATATTATTATTATTATTATTGTTTGCGAACTAAAGCACCTGTGATTAACAATTAAACAGTCAATCGCTTATTGCGACTTAAGTTTTTTTTAATTAAATTATAGTGTTTTTGTTTCAGTTCATTTTTTTGTCGCGTTTTTCGATACACTTACTATGAATAATGAAAACTTGTGTTTACTTTCAATTCGAGCGTAAGAGTAATAAGTAAATCGAAAGTAACGCGATTTTGTTTAATAAATTTTAAAAGACATAAAAATAAATAATTATATATCGAAAAAAAACATAAACTATGGGCGAAGAGAAGAAGAAATTGTTACCATCCTCATCATCATCAGCAGATAAAGTGCAACAAAAGTCGATAAACGACTCGGACGTGTGGAACGAGAAGGTGATACTAATCACACTGGCATTGGTAGCGCTTTGTATGTTCAGTTTCGTACTGTTTTACGTGTGGAAGTACGTGCAATCGAACCGACGAAAGAGGAAACAATTGAACGCTTTGACGCCCGCATCGCCAGCCGCTCGTCTCTACTCTGGCATACGAGTCAATCAGCCGATCGAGTTTGTTGTGCCCACGATTACGTTGAAGCACGACCCGAGTTTCTCGTCGTTCACCGACACCAATGAGTCCGATTCCGATTATCTGGTCGGGTATCACTCGGACCGCGATTATAATAAAAGCAAAAAACGCAGCTCTATTTACGACATCAATGCCGAAGAGATTAGTAAAGAGATTTATGACGAATTTGTGACGTCAATGCATAAAATAAAGGATCCGGAAATCAGTTTTGTGCTCCATTACAGCTTTATGCGACAGCAGTTAATAGTTGTAAGTGATTTATATTTATCATCGAAAACATCTAATTAATATTTAAGTACTAAATAGATGTATATTTTTAATTTAAATGGAAAATAAGAGTGATTTAATGACCGATTACATTACAAGTTATACAATTTGGATCATTCGGTTAGAATTCGGTTTTCGTGTCCGTCACGTGAATTATAATTCGTTATCAATTATTGGGAAATTTTATCAGGAATCCTGACTTGTTTCTTAATTTTAGATAATTTTTTAAAGCCTATAATTAGATAGACGTTTAATTTTTAATTATTCAATGCCATCTATATTTATAAATATAAACTAAAATATAATGAATTCCCATTTTATTCCGATAAATGGAGACAAATTTAATTATCATAATATACATTAAAAGGTATTTTCATTTATTTAATTAATACACCTTCCAATATAAATAGACAGTACTGTCCGCTAAAAATCTTCAGAAGAAAAAGCATCAACCATTGAATCCATTCGCGAAAATCGCTTTATTACCGGATAAATCACCAAAATTTGTCACAAAAATTCAAAAGCACACTAACAATCCTGCGTTTAACGAGTTATTTATCTTCAACGCTATGAAAGAAACGTTAGACAATCGTGTATTGCAGATATGCGTATACAATTCCGACTCATTTTCGCGAAAATCATTAATTGGCCGAACACTATACCCGCTAAAACATGCAGGGATTGAGAGCAGCGTTGATGGCGATGTGATCACCGAAGATATTAGTTGTTTACTATCGAATGTATGTTTGATTTTTGCTCTACTTTCGATTATATTATCTATTTGTACTGAACACTAGTGATTTCTAGTAATTTAATGATAGGTTTTATTTAACTTCTATATTAGTAAATCTATTTAATATACAATAATAACTGATGTTTCTAGAAATGTTGTCAATGAACTTTGAGAATATTTATTTTCGCTTGTAATGCTTAGTTTCCTTTTCCGATTAACATGAGAATATCAGAATAGGAAAACGAGTCAAAATGATAGCGTTTTATACATTTTTATTTCAGAATTTAGAAACGTATTTATTTGCGCAGGAATTACATAATATGGAGTAGTTTTAGCTTCATTTATAAAATGCTAATTTTAAAATATTTTTATTAAAAAATTTTTTAACGCTAAATGCTTGTTTAAAAGTTTAATGCAATCGAAAAGACTTAATAAAAGCAATTAAAAAATGTTAAATTTCTTATTAAAGGTAGATTCACGAAAAAAGTTTAATATGAAGAAAATATTACTGTATTTAAAATTTTTTATTGTTTTAAAAAACACGATTGCAATTTAAGAGCACGATTTTAGTCTTTAATTAATTTATAAACGCTGTTTTCTTATGCTATTATATTGGCTCTCAATTAATTATCCATTTTAAGTGGCAATATCTATAAAAATATCGCGCTTTTTATTTGCTTAATTTTTTCAATTTTAATTCTAATTAATATAATCAAAGGTTTTTGAACGTTCAAAATAAATATTGTTTTCTATGCTTATTTGATTTTCTTATCATACTCTTATCTGATGCAATGTATAATTAAACCAAACACTTAAATATAATCAAACATTACACTGTTTTCTTATAGGATTACGCTTCCGGCGAGATATTAGTGTCGTTGACATATAAGCCCGATATATCAACGCTAACTCTTTCGGTACTTAAAGCGCGCAACGTATCTATGAATGATATTAACACTAGTAAGTCAATTATTATAATTATTATTAGTTTAAATTACTGGTGATATAAAGTGATTATGAGGCTCGAGCTTTTAAATTTTTATTTTTTCATACCTATAAAATTATTAAATAGCTACTTAGTATTTTAAATCCCAAAATTGAAATGTAAGGTTTAAATATATTATTTTATTGCATGTATAAAATTTAGAACAAAATTCAAAATGGGTCATAAACAAAACATAAACTTTAAAATCATAGGGTCATTAAAGTCCTCGTGAACCTTATTGCCTACCCTAGTGTGTTGTATTCGGGCGCCTGATTCGAGAGCTCTCTAAATCGTCTTTATTAGCAATAATAATGTTATTTCATATTTCTATTAATTTTCGTTCGTTTTAGTGTATATAAAAGTCGTGCTTTACTTAAAAAAGAAACGCATTAGAAGTCGGAAAAGTCCGTTACGACGTATTCAGAACGAGATCGAGTTTAACGACATTTTTCACGTTCATGTGGCCACTGAAGCACTAAACGATGTAAGTTCGGGTTATAAAACAGCTTATAAATGATAGCCCAAACAATAATGGCATGCGTAACAAATTTTAAAGTTTTAATTCAAATAAGTGGCTTTAAGTTATTTATTTTTTTTAAATATTTACATAATGAAATTTTATTTATTCTTCTCTAATACTAGTATTAGTAAAAGGGTATTAACTTTTGATATTTAAGCTGTGATTTTATAATAGATAATTACAAACTGGTAATCATTACCAGGAATGGGATTTTTATGGTGTCTTAGGGTCTTAATTATGGTATGGTATTATGGTGTATTTATAAGCAAATTATGGTGTCAATTGTGGTGTGGATTTTAGCTTTTTAGACCACTTTCTGCAAAATAAAGATAATTTTTTTTGATTTTCCAAAAAGCTCATTTAGATTTTATATAATTTTTAATTATGATTTGAATAAATTTTGTCAAAATTTGTTTTATATATTATATAAGAATGTCTATAAAAGTTTATGCCAATTTTTTTGAATATTCCATCAAATAATATTAATTTTTGATGTTTTTTGATGAACTAATATTGAAATAAATAGAATTTTCTTAATTAAATTTTACAAAAATTGTATACTTATGGCGCTTTATTTCATATTATGGTGTTATTTTTATGATTTTTCAAATTATGGTAAATTATGATTTTAGGTTTATATTATGGTAAATTATGGCAAATTATGGTATACCATAATAATCCTATTCCTGATCATTACATTTAAAGTTGAATACAAACACAAGTTACATAATTAAAATTTAATAGAAAATTTTTTTAAAGAATCTCTAAATTTTTAATCGATTTCAGATCACAATTGGTATCGCAGCGTATGGTAAATCGTCATCACTGGCCCACAAACAATTGATCGGAAAGATATATGTGGGGGAAGCGTGCGCTTTAGAGCAGGGAAGGCAACACTGGGCTGATATGCAAAACAATTTTAATAGTAGCGTTAACCAGTGGTACATATTCTCATAACGATTATACACATATATATATTTATAATTTCATACAAATTATTCTTTTCATAATATTATTACTACAAAATATGTAATCATAGCCAAGATTGTGAAAATAGTTTCGTGCAAAATAAATATTTTAACTTTTATTTGGGAAAATGACAATATTTTATTTTTTAATACGCGATTAACATTAGAAAAACAAATTATTTATTTACGTCATGATTAAAACAAGAAAGAGTATGAACATTCATAATGAGCTCACTTTGTAATATATTCTGTATTAATTAAATATAATATTCCAAATTTTTGTATATTAAATATGTTTTGACATTTTAATTATAGTTTCTATTGTTGGCCAACTATATTATATATTGTTTTTTAAGCATTTAGTACTTTTACTGTATATTGTTTTAAAGGAAAAAATTTATAGCTTGATTTTATTCAACTATTTTAGCGCTATCTATGCCGTATTCAAATTGCTAATTCAAACAATCTAAAAAGGTCTATGCTAATCGCTCACGTTCAGTAAAATTCTAACGCTCGACGCTTACGCTCAGCTCCAAGCGTCATCCGCTCGAGCGTTGCCATTACATATTATAAATTTAAACAAGATCGATACGGTCATAATATCTGACTTTGCTTTTTATATTTTTCTAAGTAATCATTTTATTATATTGATGTTCAAGATTAAACAAAATATGGGTTATATACGATGTAACAACCACTGATTGGCAGATTCCACAAAATCAATGTTGTGTGGATATCGAGTGTAAAATTCTAATGTTTCACTTTTATATAGTTATCGAGTGGCAGATGCCTCAAATTAACTGTTGTACTGATATCGAATGTAAAATTCTAATGTTACACTATTATATGTTTATCGAGTTGCAGATGCCACAAATTCACTATTATACTGTTTTCTAATGGCAGATACCACAAAATATGGGTTCTATACGGTAATACAGCCACTGAAAGGCAGTTGCGAAAAAATCACAAATTTAAGGAATGTATTTTATTAAAAAGTCGGCTAAACAGGTTTAACTTAAAATGACGGGTCTTAGTGAATAATATTCCAACGAATTTATTTGATAAACAACTGTAGATTCATTATCGAGACATTTGAGTTGTTATTCTGATTTAAATAATGTGTATCGTTATTGTTGTTCGCCAGTGTTTATGAAAACATGTGCGCGATTACACCTTGACATATCCATTGATAGTAACTGATATACGGCTTCTTGTGCACTTAATTCTAATAATAGTTTAATTCTGTTTTTTACATGATAACCAATAATTAAAGAGTGTGAAGCATTAAAGTTTAATTGGTATAGAATTTTATTAGAACTATAAAAGTATTTTTAAGCTATTAATAATAGTTTCTGTGATAATCAAAGATCGAAAATTGGGGACATATTCAAAATTTACTAGTTAACTCGAAAATTTTAAAGAAAAACACAAAAATTATTGCAATTAGCTATGAATAAAAAAAATAAAATTAGTTTATAGTAAAAAAATCGATTATATTTCTTGTATATTATACTTGATAAAAATGGAAGTAATTCAATATAAATAGATCGCCGCAATAAAAACCAACTTTCCTTTTATCTATTGTTGCTATCATTTCCAGAACCTTAAAATCAATTATTTGCTTATACCATATTAGATAAATAAACGAATTTATAAAAATTATAAAAAAATATTGAAAAATACTAATTATTACAAACCTTTAATTTAGTATTTGTTTTTAAGTTATTTGTATTTATATTTAATATCTTTCGAAGTAATTTTAGTGATTTAAATGACTCCAAAGCGAGTTTTGACGCAGAATTGAGAAAACATAGCATTACTAACATAAGCACTGAAGTGGAACTAAAATAAATTAATTGCATAAATAATCTCGTATCCAAAACAATCATTGAGTGCAATAAAAAACAATTTGCCGAAAACGCAATACTATATAATAATATTATTATTGACCAATATTTGTTATATTCGGATAATTCATTGTGAAATAAATTTAATTTATATAGCAGTTGGAAAATTTTTCGATCAGTTATTATAAAAATCCAAATAATAATTTGTTTATTAATTCGTTTTAGTTTTAATATCAAAAAATAGCAAATAATCATGAAATAAATGAAAACCCATATATTTATTTTTATAACGTAATATATAGTTATCGAATATATTAAAGCCCAGGGTATGCCAAACATAATAAAGTCAAATAATGTTATATAATTTGCAACCGAAATTGTGGATAATAAGAAATTTATTATTGGATTGAAAGCAATAATAATTTTAGAAATTAAAAATGCCCTTTTCGTGACTGTGACGAGTTTTAAAATATCCTGTCTATGCATTAATCCTATACTACTTGGTGTGACTAAACCTGAAATCATTTCCATTGGTTTCAAAAATGATGGAACGATATTTTTTCGAAACAGAATATAATTAAATATTTGTTCAAACATTGTAAGCGTTAAAATTAATGTCGCATAAAATTTAATATAATCCATCCGTAGAAAGTGTAAGAAATCCCATAAAATTATTGTA
The DNA here is from genome assembly GCA_034698025.1 of Phthiracarus crinitus. NCBI lineage: Eukaryota > Metazoa > Arthropoda > Arachnida > Sarcoptiformes > Phthiracaridae > Phthiracarus > Phthiracarus crinitus. The sequence goes on along the minus strand of JAQGAW010003388.1, from coordinate 1,743 downwards.
ATTAATTTATTCTTAGTTTGATATAACAATAATGAAATGAATCGAATGTTTGATATAAGCAATACAGTGAATACAAGCAATGGATGGTGTAATCGATTTCTTTTCACATTATTAAATCTGTAATGAGATAAACCGCTTGTATATAAATGACTTCCAGCGTATTTATCTAAAATACTTTGAGGAAGAATATTTTGTGGTTTATAATTTTCTTCAGATGCTTTTATGGTATTAATTATATTCATTTTTTCAATATAATTTAAAAATTGTTTAATTTAATTAAAATTATATATTATAAATGCGTATATTAAACTGTTCTTAAAAAATATCTAGTCTATATTAACTGGGTATTTAAAATTTAATTTTCAAATTTACTTTAGATTTAAATACTAGTTTCATAATAATATTCATATGATAAACTAATGGTTTTTATAGAAAACTATAATGTATGGTTTTCTTAAACTCAATTTTTAATATAAATATGCTTCAAAATTTCTAATGCATTTTTCTAACGATTTTTGAACGTTTTTCTTACTACTATCTAACTATTATTATATCAACTTTTTCAATTCAATCAATTATTTAAAACTAAATTTATTTTAAGCTAAAATTATACCTTATTTATGCGTATATTTAACCAGAGTGTACCTAGGTAGGATGTTCTAGGGGATCTCCTTTCGGATATCAAAACTAAATATTATTTTATTGTAATACAATACACAAATTAAGAAGTTATTTTTCATTAATTCATAATTTATAAATAGTGCTTCATATTCAGCATATATAGGAAAACTTTCTTTTATACTAAACTACTGAGGCATTTAAGTCTATGACTTCCTTATACTCACCCCAGAACTCTTTCCTGTGACGTGCATTTCTGTTCATATTAATTTTTTATATTAACTGTTTTATAAAATTCGTTGCACATCAAAAAATATTATTTGAAATCAATGAAATATAATTCTAAATTTTTTAGCAAACTTTTTATCAATAAAAGGCTAGCTTATGGAATAAATTGTAAATGTCTGTATGCCGTTCTGTCAGACGGTCTATTGATCTGTTTGTCTCTTGGTTTGTCATATATGTTATGTCAAAAAAGGTATTTTATAATTTTAAATAAAATTTTGGTATATAACGCCGATTTCGGTTTATATATAATCATAATTACACAAGTTCGGAACCTCTAGGGGGCAGATTCTGGAAATCTACATTTTTAGAGAGGGTTAAAAACTCATCAGATTCAAATGACAAATTTTTTGGCTTTCAGGCCAAAATTTATTTTAAAATTTTTTAAAATTTTTATTCTAGACAGAAGCCTAAACCATGACCCCTCTAAAAACTCGATGAATTTAAACGGTAATTTTTTAAAATTTTTGACAAAAATTTAAAGGGGTCTCAAAAACTCACCGGGTTTGCAGGACAATTTTTTAACATTTTACCAAAAATTTTTCAAAATTTTTTCATTTTTTCTCTTCCTTGAATTTTCCCAATTTTGGGTGGAGGGATGGTCGAATTTTCGAAATTTCTATTGTGTTCAACCCTGGGCTAGCACGCCCTATGTATATATATACTATAATAAAATAATATTTTAAGAATACTTATCAAGTATAATAACCATAGAGCCGATTATTAGGGTTAAATTTTTAAATATTAGGGTAGGGTAAAAGGGTATGTAAATATACAAATTAGGGTCAAATTTAGGGTATCAAAATTGTATATAAACAGTAATTTTAATCTATTTTAAAG
>JAQGAW010003387.1:0-12702 GCA_034698025.1 Phthiracarus crinitus | reverse complement strand
TAAAAATAGCAAAAATAGCAATAATAAATGGAGTTTAAACGACTCCTTTTTATGTGATTCGTGTGCATACAAACATACAGAGTTATAGTTTATGAAATAAAAAAGTAGCAAATGCTATCATTTTGAGGCTCTATTAATTAAATATAATTGTCTATACCTTCAGTCCCATTGTTACTGTTTGTGATTTTAACAGTTCTTCAGCGGACATTAATTCTTCCACATTCTTATTGAGCCGATAGTTGACCAAAGCATGCACTATTTGACTGCTCGAGTTCGCACTTGCCGTTGAAAAGTTTTTAACTCTCATTTTTATTTTGTATTTTTTAATTTTTTAATTACATATATTTAGTACTATTAAAGTGAAGTCGCAATTAAAAATGAAATATACATCTGTTATCGCAATTTTATTTATATATCTATAAATTGTGAGTTTTGTCCTTTAAATCTCTTGTCGTGAAATTCTGTGATTAAACTACCGTAACAATAAATGCGTTTTTTATTGTATTTTGAGTTGACTTCTAGTGAAAAATTCTATTATGGAAATTTTTTGCTTATCTATTTTGGCTATGATTATTATGAGTATAGATAACACTTCCAAACACAAGATTATAATTCTTTAAGTGGTTCATTTTTTAGCTGACTTTCTTGAAAAGAAGTCCAGCTTATGGATTTGACCATGTCTGTCCGTCTGTTGGTCTGTCTGTCCGTACATGCGCTTTCTTTATATTTATAAAGGGATACCATCTATTCTTTATATTAATTAAGGGATTTGATATCTTGCCGAGAATTGACTTAAAGACTAGTTATATAAATTTTCTTTAAACAATTAGAAAGTCAGCTCTCTATGAATGTGCCGTTCTTGTTTTATAGAAATAATGGTAAAAGCAAAACCAAGAATTTTATTTACTATATTAACGCTGTTAAACTCATTTAAATTTCGTGTAACAATTTTATTTTTTTTCTTTAATTATATTTTCTAATAATATTTTTTTCTTGTAAAATTGAACAAAGCTTATAAAAATTCAACACTTATTTAATCCTACTAGAGACCTACATCTCAATACTTTCACATCTTATTCCCGAGCCTTCATCACAATCCCGAGCCCGCACCCCACATTTTTTAGTCCGACCCCACATTTTTAGTGCGGCAACACATTTTAGTGTGATTCCTCATGTAAGTTGAACGCTTCGTGTAACACAATATCTATAAGTGTGGTGTAATTGTATGCTTTACTTTTATAAGTAAGCTTTACATATATAGTAAATGGCTTTAAGGTATAAACTGTACTTCTTTCAAATAAAATTTTAAGTGCTCACAGATAGCGTTAGTAGTAATTCTTTCACAATGTTTTCCCAATTTTTCGCCGTTAGTAAAACTTTATATGTATAATACAACCTTTTGCTATCTAATCGGAAACTGAAATATTGTATGTTATTATGTCTGAAAGATTAGCAGTGTCAATGAAATTTACTGTCATGTATTTAAACCACATTTATATTCATAGTATACATTATATAATATAAGATAGTGTACAATATTACAAAATTCATACAACCAAACAATTAAAATCAAACTTGAAATTTATTAGCGTAGCAAAAAATGTTAATAGCCTTCAATTTTCAAATAGTATAAAAAGAGTAAATCAAAACTAGCGATAAATATAAGGCAAAACTCAGAAAAGTATTTTTCTATTCAAAATTTTGTTATTTAAAAATTTTTCATTTATTAAATTAAGAGCTATCGTATAACTGAACAAAATTAAAAATGTTTTTTCACTGATTCCAGGAAAATAATAAATTCATCAAATATAACATAAAACAAAACTTAACGAAAAATTCATTTTTTATTTTTTAGTATTAAAAACGAATTTATTTCTAAATTATTAATTTTAATAATAAAAGTTTTTGTTTGGCTTATATAATAAAATTTAGCCCTTAAAATTTTGTTATCACGAACAAAAAATCTTCCTTTATTATATTTTTACAGCTGTTTATTATATTGTTGAACACAATGCAAAAGTTGTTTTTAGTTATGTTATAATCAGAGCCTAACATTATATGTACGAAAAATTATGTACATATATATGCACGTAAAAATATAAAATAATTCATTCAAATTTTTACAATAAAACATAGGAATTGTATCTTAAAGACTTTAAACAATTTAGTGTTGTGTCCTAATATTAAGTTTAAATTCCTCCAAATTTTAGTTTTAAATTAGAATTTTTTTCAATTTAATACTTTATTCATTTTTAATGTATCAAAATAAGTCACAAAACTCACCGAATTTAAGCGCCTATGTTTTAAAATTTTAGGTGAAAAATAAGGGGTCATGAAAATTCATCTGATTTTAAAAATTATTTTTCTTTAAAACCTATGAAATATATAAGAATGTGTAAATTAAAGTTCATCTAGTTAAATATTTTTTAACTCTATATGATACTTATTTACATAAAATTATAGGCTCTGGCAATCAACCTATTTATGTACGGATTTAGGAGTTTGCGCAATGCTGCTATAAATAGGGTATTTTAATGAAACTATTATCAATAAAAGTAATAATTTCTGTTGCCGCTGATAAATATTTGGTTATTTCTAGAAATCTTGGACCCACTCTTATATTGTGACTTATTATTACACTTTTCAGTGCCAATTCTAAAAAATTTTGCATTCTAAGTATTTTTGATTTTTGTTAATAGTGATTGTTTCGAAGGTTGCGTTTTCCTAACACAAGAAAGTCTTCTGCGTAAATATATTTCATTCGCTATAAATTAATAATTAGTGCTTTAAATGTACTGTAAATGTCTAGTTTTATTTACCACACGTAATAACATTGAATCGCATTTGCCTAACATTTACGCAATTATGCGCTGTCCGGATAATAAAAACTATTACCAATAAATAAATGATGATTGATGTCTAACAAATTAATAGACATTTAAAAAATAAATTTTAAAATTTTTTATCTGACTTGACAGATATATGGATTTGGGATTCTCCGTCCGTCTGTCCGTCCGTCTGTCTGTCTGTAGACACACTAGCTCGACCATACTAATCAGCACGTATTTTAAAATTTCTTTATTTATTAAGGGATATTTCCTCTATATTAATTAAGGGATTTTAACGATCCTTTATGTTTATTAAGGGATTTTGCCGATTCTTTATGTTTATTAAGGGATTTTGCCGATTCTTTATATTTATTAAGGGAATTTACTTACGGCTATGCCACTACCAATGGCCATGCCACTACCTATGGCCATGCCACTACCAATGGCTATGCCACTACATATGGCCATGCCACTACCAATGGCTATGCCACGACCTATGGCTATGCCACTACCAATGGCTATGCCGCTAATTAATAACTATGAAATTATAATTAAAAGGCTTTGCCATTTTTTGGTTGTAAATTAATATGAAACCCATAATATTAACTCCGGTTAATTGTGTGGCTATGCCACTAAGATAAATTAATTCAACGGTTATGCTACTTTTTGACTGTAAATTAATATGAAGCCAATAATTTAAACTCCAATGAATTGTGTGGCTATGCCATAGGTCGCACAAAACGCAAATAAAATAACTATTTATTATGTATGGAACAATTTTATTATAGCTTAATTCAGAACCTAATATTATGTTAATTGAACAGTAATAAAATGCTCTGTACACTAAAGTGTATATAACATTTTTTAAAGAATGAAATGAATCAAAATTAAGATAACGGTTAATAAGAGTTATTTTTCGAATAACTGGTTTCAAAATTATTAGTTTAATATATTTTATTTTTTAGATATTTAGTTTTTCTTTATCTAAGTTCATATTTATATTCATCTTATTTGTATTTAAATAATGATATATTTATTAAATTTAATAATTATTTATTTTGCTAAATATTTTATTGTTAATTAATTGAATATAAAAGAGTGTGGCTACAGATTCATTGTTATATAACTTCTAAATATTAACCGTTTAATACCTAAATGCAATCAAATGTGTTTTCAATTTTGTTTAAAAAGCTAATAAATTGACTATTTAGCAAAAAATATTTAATATAAATAAAAACTGAGTTTATTAGTTAGAAGAATAGAAAGTGATATTAATAGAATTTATAAAACTATATTAAATTTTGTAATGAATTTGAACTTAAAGTCAATATAAGTTATTTTTAAAAATATATATTTTATTTTACAAGTTTTGTTTAAATATAGTATTTGGTTTTCCTGTGCTCACGAAAATTATTTACAAAAAATTTTATGGTTTTTTAATAATTAATAAATCAACTCGGGTTACATGGTTTATGTTAGTGTTATATATTTTTCATTTTTTAATTACTTTTCTTTTACTTTTGTTTCTTCGATATATTTAAATTTACTTGTATTTTCTTTTATTTCTTCACATTATTTATATTTACATGTCTTTTAATATGACTTTATCTTTTACTTCTTGATAAAATTTTATTTTTTCTATAATTCCTAATATAATTTCTTTAGAAATAATGATAAAAAATTATTTATACTATTTTTCTTATTCTTATTTAGCTATTTAATGTTATTTTTATATATAATAGGCTCAATTATAGCTAAATTAAATTGTATTTACATAACTTTTACTTTTTTTATTTTTCAAATTTACTTGTATTTCACTTTTTCATTTTGTTTTATTATTAATTTTACTTGTATTTTACTTTTACTTTTAAATAATTTTTAATTTTTCTTTTTTATACTTTTAGTTGAAATTAAAGAAAAAGTATGAAAATTCATAAATTTTGCTTTATCTTTCAAATGTTAACACAACACTGTTTCATGTATAAAAAGATCGAATTAAAAAATTTCACTAGTTAAAGTTCTTATTATTATATTGAAATATACGGGGTTAATTTTACGGATATCGAAAGGCAGATGCTACTAAATTATTTTATTTGCGAAATAAGTGCCAAAAAATGGCAGATGTTAAAAATTCACTGTTTTACGGTTATCGAGTGGCAGATGCCACAAAAACTATGAATTATGCGATATAGCCGCCAAAAAATGGCTGATGCCAAAAAGCCACAATTATATCGATTTCGAGAGGCAAAAGTCACTAAATATGTTTTAAATACAACATTAGCTCCAATAAATGCAGTTCATAAGCTTTAAAGATTTTTAACGAATATTATTATTATAGACGGCAATTTAAAATTCCTTAATTAATATAAAGATCTAGTATAATACTTAATTAATATAAAAAATCATAAAATCCCTTAATTAATTAAAAGATAATATCCTTTAATAAAAATAAAGTGGTGTGAAGAAAATTCGAACAAACAAACGGACTAACAATGTCAAATCCGTATATCTGCTTCTGAAAAGTCAGATAAATAAGTAAAAGAAATCAATAAATTCCTATAATAATTAAATGCAACGAATAAGTAAGACCAATAATTTTTCATGAAAAATTTGTAACAAAATATCTATTTATCTTATTTTCCATTTATCTTAAAGAAATAAACATTTAATATACAATCAAAATACAATTTAAATAAAAATCATTTATAAAAATCAAAATTAAATTGAAAATGTCAAATATTTTTGATATTAATTTTGATTTTGAATAGATAATAAAAATTAAAAAATATGAAATAAAATTGAAATTCGCCAAAAGTAAATATCAAAATACAATCAAAATAAGAATTTTAACCAAAAGCAAAACAAAATACAATTGAAATAGGAAATGAAAAAGCGAAACAACACTAAATTTAACATTATGTAGATTTTAAGAAAAAATTTTGTAAAATTAAATATTTAAACCCTTTCATTTTTGAACCTAGAATTAAGTAAATAAAACATAAATGATTATCAATATTGAATTATACTTTTTAAGAAAATAAATTTAAATCACAAATTTACATCAAATAAAAACGTTTTAATATAAATTAAATTTTGTTATCATACAAATAGATTATCTTTTAATTAAATTATAATAAATTTTGATCAAAGTTATTTTATTTTCTATTATTTATTTATTGTTTTAAAAATTAATTACTTAAAATTTTAATATTACAATTATTTATCTAAAAGCTTGAACATCCTTTCAAAAACCGTTTGACACAGAAATAATAAAAAATTTGGCAACAGATCCTTCTTCCGCAGTTTCAAAACGGACAGAAAGTTAGTTACAACACCTGTCAAAGACAGAGATACATAGTGCGAAAACAGACAGACAGACATACTGCCAAAAGGAATACGGACAGACGGACAGACATGGTCAAATCCAGAAACTTTGCTTTTCCTTGAAAGTGAGCTAAAAAATATTAAGGCAATAGACACAAAGATAGTCAGACAGATAATTTATACAGACACCTATACTTATGTTAAATCCTTATATTTACAATTTCTGAGTCAGGTTAAACCATTTAATTTAAAAAATTGGTCAAAAGTAAAATAATATTCAAAATGCAATCAAAATACTTATTTTATTAAAAGTTATATTCAAGATTGAATATTGTAATTGTAAAAGTCAATCAAATGTATTGGTAATGTAATAAACGCAGATAATTTGGAAATTTTTTATTATTTAAAATTTATTTATCTAAATTGTATTCGTAGACAATACATTTATAAAATCAAATATAAAACTAATTTTGATTTTCATCTTGTTTTTTTTATAAATCTATTAAAAAATTTTAAAAAAACTGATCCATCCCAAATTCTAATAAAATTAATTCAAAAAATATATTTGAAGCACATTTGCACACATGCAATTAATCTTAATATTTCTCGAATAAAACTAGAATTTATATTTCAATTTAATTGTGCAGTTTTTAAAATTTTATAATAAATATAAAATTTATTGAAATTTTTTTAATAACTTATTTCAATAAATATAAATTTATTAAAATTACATGTTTTTTATCATTTATTTTAATATGACAATGTTATTTTTAATATAATATGTAATTTAAGATTATATAATGTAAAAAAAAGAAATTAAGTTCATCTATATGACGAACACTTATAAAGACATTTAATCATTAATTTATAGTAGATTTTGTAAAATATTATTTAGTATTGCATAAAATATTATTAAATTCTATATAAAAGACAGTATGCAGATTCTACATGCCATTATCACATCACTTATTTATTTTTCTATATGAACGATTATTCAAAATAAAATTTAAGTAAACTATGAGTGGTAGACATTGTTTGAATTTCTGTTTCAATTTAATATTTATTCCTTTATATTTGTTTCAACCGAATTGTAAATATGATGAACAACTATTAATATATTGTAGTGACCGCAGTCACAAACGTTATTCTGCGCTGATTACTCATCACAGACATTACTATTAGTTTATAATACGTTTATTATACGTAATCATAAGTAGTAGTGGGTTACCTTACGCCATGTTTGCATGGCGTAAGGTAACCCACAGGAAAAATTTAAAAGTGATCTGATTGGCTGTAATAAATTAGCCCCTCCCATCGCTTTATTATTAAAGTCCAACAAACCCAATAGTCGCACTGTTAATTGACTATTATTTCAAACAACCGTCGCACTGTAAGACGACTACTTTTTTAGCATTGCATCACAAAAATTTTTATTACTTATATTAAGGCAAATAACCGTTCGTCAATGCTAAGAAGCTTCAATAGCTCAATTAGAAAACTTCTTACCTTCTCACTTAGAGTTTGTGGGTTCGAATTCACTAAGAGTTATTCAAAGTTATTCAGAATGGTTCTAAACGTTTGATCAACGTTTTGTTTTGTAAATTGAATTTCTAGGAAATAACCAGTTTGAACTAGTTTTTCTGCTAATGTTTAATGACGTTTTGCGCTGCGCTATAATGCGCTGCACTGCGTTTTAATGCGTTACAATGCGTTTTAATGCGTTTGCACTGCGATTTTTGATAACAAAGGGTTTTTCCAGAGACGATAGGAATAAAGCCTTCCCTTTGGTTAAATGATATTGTGGTAATACTAAGAAGAGTGCTTTGATTGGTTGGCCATAATTTGACATAATTTTAGAAAGGTATAAATAGAATCGAAGACAGGGATACTTATTATAATTGTTTTATCAGTTGTAGAACAAAGTTCATTTTGCCACTAAGACTAGAGCTATTATTTTGCTTAAGTTATTAAATTAATTTGTGTGATTTAAGTTAATATCTAAACTTTATAATAAACCATTAGTAAAGCCTATTTGATATTTAATTACTTAAATAATTTTGATTATTATATATATTCATATTACTAAGAATTTTGCAAAATTTTATTCATTTTAATTATTTATTAAATTAGTTATTAAATATTCATTTTCATATTCATAATAATGGCAAATCAATCATCTAAACGTCAATTTGAATACAATACTCAAGATTACGAAGAAATGTTAAACGATGGAAACGACAATTTATTATTACAGGCAACAAATTCTTATGAGGAAATGCTCAACGATGGTAATGACGAGTACATTATTCAGGCAACAAATGATTATGTCCAACAAGGGGGTAATATAAATTTTAATTCTGATGATGAAATCGATGACGATTATATTAATGCTGTACTGGATAAAAATCAGAAAGAAATTGAGCAAATTGAACAGACAGCAATATTTGAGGCTAAGTTTGTAAGTGAAAATGTCTCTTTCATGAGAAACTTAAATCGAACAAAACACACAATGATTTATGATATTTCTCATAATATAAAAGAATTTCTCCCAATTATTCATCAATGTGGACAAGCTTTGGATAATCTTTATGAAAAAATGCTTGTAAATGTACTACATAGACCTGAATATAATAAAAACGATGTTTACACAGTTCATTTAATTGAACTCGGTGATTTAGATCAACAGGTATTCATTGGCTCTTCAACTATCGGAAATTTAAATAAGGAAGATTTTATGAACAGGATGTTTAAGTTATGCCAATCAAAGACAGAATTTTTAATGGGGGGTAAATTTGAGCTACAAATTAATGTAATAAAGAACAAAGTTGGAAGTGGAAAACGGAATAATAAGGCTAGAGCACCTCAGTCTGTTGACCAGAGAAAACTTAAAATGAGATCCCTAATTAACATCAAAAATAAGGACAATTCGTGTGGATATCGAGCAGTATTTGTGGGAATCCAATATTATAAATTAGACATCAAGAATAAAGGTGCTAACCATAATTATTTATGGGAAAAATCAATAGGTTTAAAATGCCAGAAATATCAAACAGAAGAAACCAAAAAGTTATGCAACGCTGCTAATATCAATTTCGAAATTCCAATGGGACCACATGAGCTTAACATATTACAAATATTTCTTTCACAATTATTTCAGTTAGTGGTTATTGACGGTGATAACGCTAAAAATAGGATTTTTTACAAATGTGAATATGATTTTGCTCCAAACACAATATATTTAGAGCTAAGAGATAACCATTATAGTTTTATAAAAATTATGTCAACGTATTTAAGCAATAGTTATTATTGTGGGCCATGTAATTATGGTTACAATAATAAACTTCATCATAGATGTGAAAAGTCGTGTCAACAGTGTTATTCAAATCCACAATGTGACAAAAAAAATGTTCTTAAAACATGTAATATCTGCAACAGAACATTTTATGGTGAAAAATGTTATGAAAATCACATTGTAAACAAACTTTGTGAAAAAAAGAAAAAATGCAAAAACTGTGAATCAGAGCACAGTGAAAAAGAAAATCATATTTGTGACCAGCATAACTGCAATAACTGTAACGAAAAATATTCAAAAATTCCTCACCATTGCATGCTTAAACCATTAAATTTTATTGAATTGGAAAAAGAAGATACTCAGCCAAAATTTTTTGTTACTTACGACATTGAGAGTATGCAAATTAAAGAAAGTGAAAATAAGTATCATCATGTTCAAAATCTTCTTATTGCCGAAATAAACTGTGATTTATGTTTTAGCATTGATAAAAAAGCTAAGATTAACAATTTGGAATATTTAAATATTTGCAAACAATGTGGTTTAGGTTATAAAGAATTTTACGGTACTGACTGTGTTGAAAAGTTTGGCAATTTTTTATATTTTGAATTAGCAAAACAAGCAGAAAATAAAAAAGCTAAAATCTTTGTTTTAGCACATAACGCTAAAGGTTATGACGCCCATTTTATTTTCAAAGATTTGTATAAAAGAAAGTTTGAAGGATTGGAAGCAACAACATCCGGCTTAAAAATTTTGAAAATAGATGTGGGAAATATTCGTTTCCTCGACAGTTTAAGTATTTTTATGCAACCGTTAACTTCCTTACCATACTTATTCGGTTTCGACGACATGATTTTAAAAGGGCACTTTCCTCACTTGTTTAATACACCAGAGAATCAGAACTACATTGGAAGCATACCTGACATTAGCTCTTTTGGTTGTGCAAATATGAAACCGAAGCATGCAAAAGATGTCAGAAATTGGCACAAAGAAAAACAAGAGTCAAATTATAGATTCAATTTTAAAGAAGAATTAATTAAATATTACGCTAACGATGTTAGACTCTTAACAGTTTCTATAATGCTTTATCGCAATTTTTACAAAAGCGTAACAGGTCTAGATCCAATATCAAGAAACTTTACACTGGCTTCTATTGGTATGGAGTTTTTTAGAGCAAAAATTTTACCTAAAGATTCAATTGGAATTACACCAATAGAAGGCTATGTTCCATCAAGAAATAAGTCTATATTATCAGATATTTGGCTTGACTGGGAACAAAAACAAATTAAAAGAAAAATAGTTCGTGAGTATCCATTTGGCAATGGGAAATATTATGCAGATGGCTATATTCCAGAAGAGAAACTAGTTTTTGAATTTTTCGGTTGTCACTGGCATGGATGTCTTACTTGCCATCAGTTATGCAGAGATGATCCAGTAAATTTTAATGGTGAAATAAAAACATATAATGAGGTTTATAAGAAAACGCAAGAGAAACTTGATTATTATCGCAGAAGAGGACTAAATGTTAAATTTTTGTGGGCTTGTGAATTTAAAAACTTTTTAAGTCAAAAAATTAACAAAGAGGCAAAAGATTATTATACAGAACGTTATAGCGATTATGCAGCTTTGCGAAACAAAAAACATATTGATATAAGAGAATAATTTTATGGTGGCCGTACAAATAATTTAATATTCAATTACGAATGTTCTGACGAAGAAGAATAAAAGTATTATGACTTCACAAGTCTATATCCTTATGTTTTGGTTGAATATGATTATCCGATAGGTCATCCAGAATATATAACGGAAAATTTTGAATCGATTGATAAATATTTTGGATTCATAAATTGTAAAGTTCAACCACCGGAAAAGTTACATATTCCTGTTCTGCCACAGCGTTTTAATAAAAAACTTATGTTTCCTCTTTGTGGAAAATGTGCAGAACTTCTAAATCAGGAAAAATGCACCCATACAAATAACGAAAGATCCATTACAAGTACCTGGACCACCATTGAGCTCAATAAAGCATTAGAACTAGGTTACAAAATAGAAAAAATATATGAAGTGCTACATTTTAAAAATTGGTCAAAAGATATTTTTAGAAAATATATACAAACGTGGTACAAAATAAAAACTGAAGCATCTGATTGGCCAAAATGGTGCAAAACACAATATGATAAAAATAAATATTTGAAAATGTTTGAAGAAAAAGAAGGATTTGCTTTAAACCCCGAAAATATAAAATCAAACCCAGGCTTAAGATACATAGCAAAATTAATGTTAAACAGTCTATGGGGAAAATTAGCCCAAAGACCAAATTTACCAAAAACCGAATTAGTTTCTGAATATTCTAAATATTGGGAAATTCTAACCGACCCCAAAAAAATAGTAACTGGAGAAATCGAAGTTTCAGAAAGTTCTACATTAATCAATTGGAAATGGAAAGAAGATACAATGGAAGTGCATAATAAAACTAATTTAGCTATTGCATCTTTTGTTACTGCATACGCGAGAAGAGAGCTATATAACGAAATTGAAAAAATTGAATCAAGTGCTGAAGGAAGGACATTTTATATGGACACCGAATCAATTATTTTTTTGCAAAAAGAAGGATGGAATTCGCCTAAATTAGGAGATTTTCTGGGAGAAATGACAGATGAAATATGGGGTGAATATAAGACAGATGGAACAAAAATGGTTTCATTTACATCATGTGGGCCAAAAAATTATGGCTATTTAGTTAAGATGCCAGATGGTACAACTAAGACAAAAATAAAAACAAAAGGAATTAATTTGTCTGAAGAGGCGTGCAAAGAATTAAACTTCAATGTTATGAAGGACTTTGCTGAAAAATATGCAGCCAATAACCCTCAAACAAAAAAAATTCCGCAGCAGCAATTTAGAGCTGATAAAGTTCATAACATGTTTACGGTCAAAATAAAGAAAGATTATAGGACTGTTTCCACAAAAAGAAGAAAAATCGGAGACATCACAGTTCCATATGGAACTAAGTAAATTTTGTTTCCGAGCAAATGATGAAAACTGATGCTCAAATTATTTTATTATATGATGGTAACTGATGCTAACTATGGGAGACCGAGCCTCGTGTGCTGCTGGTGACTATAGTTTTTTTTTTGGCAAATAATGGTAACTGATGCCACTTTCGGGAGACCGGGCCTCGTGTGCTGCTGGTGACTGAAAGTATATGGAACTAACTCCTCGCCATTTCCTACGGGAAGATAAGAGGGCATTGGCAGGGCC
>JAQGAW010003386.1:0-12702 GCA_034698025.1 Phthiracarus crinitus | reverse complement strand
GTAAGCTATTAAAATAAATCTAAACTAAACTTATTATTTCAATCAATACAAAAAATTTAATTTATCATCTAATTCGATATACATGTATTACAGAATAAATTTAAAAGTAAATAAATTTTTCGCATTTTGCTGCTTTGATAGTTCTTTTATGTTTCACTATTAATTTAGTTTAGAGGGTGAAAACGGGTCCCGCAAAACGGGAGTGGGAATGGAAAATTGAAAAAACACGTGGGAGCGGGAATGTAAATATCCTTAAAATTTGCTTATTGGTATTGGAAAATTGCGGGAATCCATTTGGAAAAAAATTTTTGCGTGAGGGAGTCCTTCAAAATTTTTTAAATATTTTCGACCTCTAATTTAGTTTATTTGTATTTAGCTTGACTTATACTCACGACTGAAATGAACTTTAGTGTTGAGATGCACATATTAACCGGTTAACTTTTGACTTAACCGGTTAACCGGTTAAAGTCAAGGTTAAAAGTTAAGAAATATTGGACGAGTTAAAGTTAAGAGTTAAAAGGTTTCTTAAACCGGTTAATTTTAAGCATAACCCGAGTAAACTGGTTAACTCTATTTAATTTATTTATCAGTTTTCACGAATATTATTATGAAATCGGATAATTAGAAAAATAATATTAGTTTTAAAAATTTAAATATAATTATTTTCACGTTATAAATTTTTATTATTAAAATTTAATTATAATTTAAATTTTAAATTTGTTTTATTTTACTCATAAAAAGATGAGTTATCTCGAGTCAATATTTGTTTAACCGGTAAAAGTTAAAGTTAAGAATGTCATTAACCGGTTAAGGTTAAAGTTAAAATATTGACACGAGTTAAGGTTAAGAGTTGACATTTCTTTATCTTTTGACTTTTGTGCATCACTACTTTAGTATCGTAAATAAACTTTTTACAATTCTTTAAGCCATAAAACTTTTTAAAAGCCATAAAAATTAAATTACCTAAAACATGAATAATTACATAAAATCGAATTGTAGGCAAATAAAAAGATAACAACTATTTAATGCAATTTACTTCATATTCTACTTATAAGATTTATTCAGACAGTTATTTTAAATACTAAAGCGTTTTCTCACATACAAAAAATCAATTAATAACTGTTAACTTAAACTAGTTTTTTCTAGTTCTGCTATTAGTAAATAATAAAATTCTAGAAATTGTTCAATATTTCAATATTATTCAACAATATTTTAAATAATAAAGTTTAACACACTTCATAAATATTAATTTTTCTGAAATGTTTTAATGTCAATGTTACAACATTTAAAGGTGAAACGTAATAAAACGAAATCAGATCAGCAGCAAAGATTAAAAAATTCATTCATTGTTTGAATTCGTGATTGAAATAACGTCTAAAATGACACTTTTCATTCATAACTATGTCATTTTATATAGAATTCGATATTTTCTCGAACAAGCGCTCAAAATAAGAAAACTTTTATTTGTATGGCTGGTTCCTATCATATTGTTGCCAATACCATTAACTATTGCCACAAATGTAAATTGCTGTGGTTGTTCTCGTATTTTTTAAGTAAAATTAATTTTTGTTTTTAATTGAAAGGCTGGCAAAAGCGCGTACGTTTTACTTATTATGGCACTGTTTTGGCTGACAGAAGCGTTACCACTACCTGTTACATCACTGATTCCGTTGGTTTTATTGCCTATGATGGGTATATTAAGCACTGAACAAACGTGCAAATGTTACGTGAATGTATGACTTTAGTATATCAATACTTTTTAAATGGAGATAATACGAAATAATTAATACAAAATAGGGAAGTCTAATGATATTTCTTGGAAGCTTAATATCGGCGGCAGCGGTAGAACATTCTGGTTTGCATCAACGGATTGCTCTCAAAATTTTACTTTTATTTGGAACTTCGCCAAAATGGTTTTATTATATTTATATATAACTATAGCAATGCTTTAATATCTTATTGCGATTATATGATACAGGCTTTTGTTGGGTTTTATGATTAACGCTGCGTTTCTTTCGATGTGGATCAGTAATTTGGCTGCAACTGCGCTAATGATACCTATCGTCGACGCAGTATTGGTTCAATTACGGCATAGGACTAAGTCAATAGCTCCAACGTCTGGACGATGTAAGAGATTTAATTCACTTAGAAATAGATATAAAAGTTTACCTCAAAATTACATTACAAAATTTTAGCAGTGAGTAACCAAATTACTAAAGAATAGATTTCCAACACAATATAAAAATTTATTATTAATTCGATTTACAGTCTTTAAAATAAACGAAGTTAAATAATTTTAAAGCCTATTTATATATTTATCTAAATTTCTATTAGAAAATCTCAATTGAATCTCTTATTTAATTTACAATTATTTTAAATAAATTTATAGAAAATTATCGAATAACATATTAAAATTTTCAGTAAGCATAATACCGACACTGGACGCGAAGGAGAGTAAACAAAATCATCTAATAATTATAAACCAGCACATTGGAGGCAGACGGTCATCGTGTGTGTAAGTTTATTTATTGTCAGCATTTTACTAAACGCTAGCTATAAAAAAATGATTGACTAAATTCGCAAATAAGGCTAATAGTTTTGGTTAGTTAAAAGAATGTATTTATAATATATATATATATATATGTTCGTATAGTCCATATCAAGACCCAGATGTTGACGCAAAATCATATTCCAAAATGAGAAAATGCATATATTTAGGGATCTGTTACGCGGCAAATATTGGCGGCACAGGAACTCTTACCGGCACAACACCTAATCTCATCTTCAATGGTTTACTAACCGAGTATTTATAAATAATAATAAAATTAAGGGAACTTAAAAATAACGAAATTCATAAATATTAGGAATCCTGTTTCGTTTGCGAATTGGATGTTCTTTAATATACCGGGAATGGTTATATGCATTATACTTGCGTGGGTATTTGTCGTGTTTGTTTACTTAAGACGCGCCACCGAGTAATGATTATAACTTTTTTTATGTTGATAATAATAATGAAATAATTTGTTTTTTATCGCAACAAAAAGATCTGAACAGAATGTTGGCGGTAACGCAGCGATTACCAATTTAATTCGCAAAAAATACATAATGTTAGGCGGTATTACGTAAGTTATGCAAATTTAATGGTAAGGAATTGTTTTGTTTATTCGAGTTGTCTAAATTTTGCGTAGATTTCACGAAATCGTGGTTTTGGTTTTATTCTCGTCACTGGTATTATTGTGGTTTTTTCGTGATCCAGATTTCTTAGACGGTTGGGTTACGGTTGTTAGCGATTCGAAAAAGTAATTTAAAATAATTTTTTGTTTACTAATATAAAAACATAGAATTTGATTGAAAAATCAAGGTTTTGCTAAATTATTGTTAACGAGTAGGGATTAAATTTTTAAAATTGGAAAATCGCGAAACCAAATATAAATGCAATCTATGGGAATATTATATGATAAAAACAATAAAAAGATCATATTTATATAGTTTTTATTGTCCCGATTTTCCCGAATTTTCCCATAAATCAAAGGTTGCCAATTTTACCCGAAATATACTGAAAGGTTGAAAATTTTACCGATTTCTGAAGTTTTATTAGTTTTTCTTGAATAATAAAGTAAAAATTTTCAAAAACTTTTGCAAAAATATTATTTCAACTAAATAGTCTAAATATAAAAATAAAAAATTTAGAAATATACAACTAATTAAATGTAAAAACTTATATAGTTTTAACAATACTAAATTTATCCTTTATTTTGTTACTATTTAACAAAAAATATTTCCCGAATTTTCAATTTTTATCCCCGAACTTAATAGATATTTAGCTCACCAAACCTTACAGATTTTGATAGTTTTAATCCCGAAAATTTAATCACTATCATCGATCTTTCAATAATAATCGTATTTCTAATCAATTTGTAAATAGGTTTGTGAAAGATGCGACGCCAGCTATTTTTATTGTCATATTGTTTTTTATGATACCATCGAACCCGCGAAACTTGACAACATCTCCGATGCTAATGGACTGGAAAACTACTCAAGAAAAAGTTTCGTGGGGAGTATTACTTCTTCTGGGAGGAGGTTTCGCAATGGCAAAGGGAGCTGACGTAAGTACGCTATGATATTTATTTTGCTGAATTATTTTTAAATATTTAAAATCAATATAGGTTTCCGGTTTGTCTGATTGGTTGGGCGATCAACTAACGAGTTTACAATCACTGCCTCCGATAGCGCTAACCATCACTGTTTGCTTAATAGCTCTCATACTTACCGAATTGGCCAGTAATACAGCCACGTGTACATTACTTCTTCCAATCATCAAAAAAATGGTAAAACATCTTGAATTGAATTTAAAAATATTTGAATTGTTTTTCGCGCTTATATCAGGCGTATTCAATAAACATAAGCCCATTGTCAGTGATGCTTCCGGTGACGCTATCGTGTTCGTACGCGTTTATGTTACCCGCGGCTTCTGGGCCTAATGCTGTCGTTTTTGATGCCGCAGATATGGAGACTAAAGATATGGTATTGTCATAAGTTTTATTAAAGTAAATTAAACGTTATTATTAACATATTTTTGAATCAAATCATCTCATAAAGATATTGCCCGGTATTGTTATGAAAATACTATGCCTGACAACTACAATCGTTATGATGAATACGTGGGGTTATGTTGTTCTCGATTTCAGTGTACCGTCCAATTCATCCATGTTTATTACCAGCGGTGATATTTCTCATTGAAATCTTATT
This sequence comes from Phthiracarus crinitus, assembly GCA_034698025.1. Classification (NCBI taxonomy): domain Eukaryota; kingdom Metazoa; phylum Arthropoda; class Arachnida; order Sarcoptiformes; family Phthiracaridae; genus Phthiracarus; species Phthiracarus crinitus. The sequence continues at coordinate 7,953 of JAQGAW010003386.1, read as the reverse complement.
TGAGTGCTCATTGTATTTAATGCGAATTTTGTGTTTTTATATACGTGTAATCTATTAATTTAATTTACATTTTGTATAAATTATATTAATAAGTGGCTTTAATTAAAGTGGATTATATAATATACAATATTTTCTCGAAATTTAATAAGTAATGTTTTCGTCTGTCAATACTGGTTTAAACAGAAAATTTTTAAAAATTGTCTGTTTGGGTTCAATTAAGATATTTTGCGAAACCAAGGTTTAAATTACTCTAATAAACGGGTACCAAAAATGTTAGGTTACAGTGGGGTACTCGACAATTTTGTTGGTAAGTGATCAAAGCTGTGGTCTTCTAAAGATCAAAAACCAAAATAGAACTGGCAAAAAGAAATTAATGGAACTCAGGATTTTTTAAATGATAAACAGTAGTATTAGGTCGCAATGAAATCTATTAATGTATTGAAAAATATGCATAGTATGAGTCGAATGTAAGCTATGAACTTCATAGTAGACTTGCAAACGGGCCCCCGATTTGCCGGGCCCCCGCGGGCCCCCGGCGTATGTACCCGGGCCGGGCCGGGTTCGGGCCTAAAAATAAAAATTCCGGGCCGGGCCGGGCTTTGATATTTAAAAAATTTTTGAATTTTTTCTATAATCTATTTTTAATATGTACAAAATTGGAAAAAAATAAAGAAACAATGCAATTTTCTTATAATGAAAACAATTATTTTTTCATTTAAAGTTGTTAAGCTATTGTAGAAACGTTCAAATTTTGAAGATATAAAATAAAATTAAATATGAGTAAAAATATGTTAATTATTTTAGTCGGGCCGGGCCGGGCCGGGCTTCAAAATTTAATCAAGAATCGGGCTCGGGCCGGGCCTAACATAGATTTACCGGGCTCGGGCCGGGCCCGGGCCTGATTATTTGAACAATTTGACACTCTAATTTGAATGTTCCGAGACCTAAAATTGGCATTATATTGCCATCATTTAGCTTAACAAGTGGTACAGACATTTATTTTATAATAATAAAGATTAAAAAAAGTTTTACTTCTTCTTAAAACTATACTCTAAGATAATGTAAGGGTTTTTTGTAAACACGATAAACGTTGAATGATTAGTTTCTTCAATGGTCGCTTTGTTTAGCAATTCAATATTATTGAAAGAAATACTATCATTATGTTCTGTATTGTATATTGGGTTAAGTCAATTCTCATAAGAGTTTAAATAAATAAAAGTCACTTTATATACTTTTTTATAGTGTTAATTAAAAAAATTTAAATTTAGTAAATATAGTTTAAATTCGCTTTTTTAATGTTAAAAAATTTAAAAAATAGTTTAAAAATATATAGCTTTAAATCAACCTTTTCAATAAAATACTACTTATTTTTACAGATCTATATTATGATATTACGTAAAATTTAAATACCCAAAAGAAGATTATTGTATTACTTTTTCCAGTGGAATCTGCCGCTAAAATTAAGCTTTAAATTTGAAATTAGAAATAATTTTTATATTTACACACACACACACATATATATATATATAGCTAAACAGAATTTTTAACGATGTTCATATGTAAATATTACAAATTATAAACTTTTGAAAATTATACATACCAGCAAAATAATATTTTAAAAAAATTATAGAATGGGAATAAACTATAGAAAAGAACAATGATTAAAATACCAACTAAATATAAAACTGAAAATTCATAATATTTGAATCAGCCGCATAGCCCTTATGTCAAAGGACATAGAGATGGTCTAAACGAGATGTTCCACATACAGGAGGATTCCCACTAAAATGTGGGGTCGCACTAAACTGTTGTCACACTAAACTGTTGTAGCACTAAACTTTTGGTGTCGCACTAAAATTTGGATTCGCATTTTATGGGAGGTTTAAACATGATTTCTGGTGAATTAGTAGCTATAGAATTCTATTAGAAAATCTTACTCTACAATATTTATTATTTTATAATACCCCTGACAATTTCCAAACGATAAGTTATCAACACATTTAAAAGTAAATAAACTGCAAAAAGGATTAACATTTATCTTCAATCTTAATAAAAATACAGTCCGTTTTTTCAAATAGTGAACGATACGTCACAAAATATAGCATAAAATAAAGCAATTTTTTTGGAAAGCAGTAAGCAAACCCATTCATATAACAAAGAGTCGTTGATTGTGAGCGTCTGGTTGGCGCCTTTCATAGATTTAGTGTTAAACTTTTTCAGTTACTCATTCGTTACTTAGCCCTTAGTTTATAACGTCATCCAGACGCTCACAATCAAATACTCGTTCCAAGCGATAAGTAAATCATCCACACATTTAAAAGTAAATACACTGCAAAAATTTGGATTAACATTTTACTTAACTCTTAATAAAATGCATATCAGTAATTTTTTCGAAATCAAGACCATTCATATATTTGTTAATTTTAGAAAAGAGATAATAAATTTTTTGTGATGTGATAATAAATAATGTTTCAAATTTTTATACGAAAGTAAATAATAATGTTAAATAAATATTATATCGGATAAATTCAAAAAGAATTCGATCAGCGGGTCATAGAAATCAAACCCGAAATATTAAAAAAATTATATTTAAAAATGAATAATTTAAGGAGTTTTGACTTTGTTTTTAAGAGAAAAACTACTGTTTTTTGTTTAATAAACAGACTTCTTATTTTATATCGCAAATTAAAAATTTTAAACTAAAGAGGAAAAATTAATTAAAATAACAAATACATTAATAGATATCTTCTCTCACAGTATGCTCATATAAAATATTCTGTGATTTTATAATCAATTTTTACAATTATATCCTTATATTAAATAATAAAAACATTAATCGGATGAAAATCAATATTATATGATATAAAGATATCAAGCTTTAAAAATTAATTTTAAACGGATAATCTTTATGCGAATCTAAGCCTAATTTTTTTAATTCAACGAAACGTAAATTACGGTTCAATGAATTAATGAATGCGATGTCTTCGGAGGATAATGTGAAATCGAATATATTTATATTCTCTTGAAGTCTTACTTTTGAAGAACTTCGAGGAATCACAATAACTCCGCGCTGTGTTTGCCATCTGATCAATACCTGTGCCACTGATTTTGAATATTTATCAGCTATTCTTCTAATATTTTCATCTTCCAATGGTGATGACCCAACTGTTCGGCTAATTATCTGTCCCTTATAACTGGTACCGAGTGGTGAATACGCTGTAAGAGTGATATTGTATTTTTGACAAAAATTCAAAAGTCTTTTTTGATTCAAATATGGATGACATTCCACTTGATTTGTGACCGGAATTATTTCGCTATTATTAACTATTCTTTCGATTTGTTCTGAATTGAAATTCGAAACTCCTATAGACTTCGCTAAACCCATACGTTTTACTTCTTCCAACTCCTTATAAACATTTATGATATCGTAATCACTGAAAGCTATGTCACCATTCGGTAGTTTAGGAAACCTTTCGCTGTCGCTATCGTTCAAAACCATAGGCCAATGAAGAAGTAATAAATCCAAATATTTCAGACCTGATTCTTCCATCGACTGTTTAGTGCTTTTAATAACTCTTCCTTTACTATAAAAAGTTGGCCAAACTTTACTCACGAAAAATATATCTTCACGATTAACAGTTCCATTATTAATGGCATCATTGATCGCATCGCCAATAATTTTTTCATTGTCATACACGTATGCGGTGTCAAACAATCGATAACCACTATTGATCGCATCAGTTAGTTAACCCAACAGTTCCGAGACCTAAGATCGGAATTAAATTACCATCGTTTAACTTTACTTTGAATAGAGGCATATCCGAAGAATTCTTGTTTACAATAAATGAAGTTTTAAATATAAAGTACAAGTTTGATAACAACTGTTTGAAAAAAGTTATATTTGAAATGTTTTGCACTTGAAATTAATATAGAAGTTTTGTAAACACGATAAATGTTGAATGACATAATCATTAATATTTTGATTGCATTTCAAGGGCGATCAGTAACTGAAAGAAATATTGAGAGTGTTCAGTATGTGGTAATGGATTTACTCATAATGAGTGTTTAAAACTTTAAAATCATATTTAAGTCAGTTTTTTTTCAATAATTCCATAATTTATAGTTTCATTCACTGTGTCGCCAATTATTTTCTCTGTTTTATAAATAAAAGCGGAATCAAAGTGACGTTAACCAAAATTAGTTGCATCCCGTATTGACTCTTTTGTCATTTATCCACTTCCGAGACCAACGATTGGCATTAAATTTCCATCATTTTGTTTAACTATTTTTCCTGCCATATCTTCTACCATTTTATTATCATTTTAATGAATGAAATTATTAATTCACAAAACTTAGCGTTACTTTATATTTCCAATGTTAATTTTTTTGTCATTTCAATTCAATTACAGCAACTCAAGCGCTGTTTATGTTCATTAATGATAATAAGCTTGCATTTTCAGAGGAAAGTTAACTGAAGAATATGAATATAATGTGATAATTAATAGATGGTGTTAGACGTTATAATATTGTGGTTAATTTTTTAGGTAATTTTAAACCAACAAATAAATTGATAATGAATTTAATGAACTAAGAAATTATTGTCACCAAATGCGCGTGTAATGAATGTTCGTTCTAGTTTTTGTTAGAAAACCATCAGTTTTTTAAATATGCTTTTCTCGATATCAAGAAAATTGTTCACATAATAATTTTAATAATAGACTGTAAATAACGGGTACTCTAAAAACAACAAAAAAAATTTCATTTAAATTAATGATGACATTTAGTTCATAATTAAAGATAAAATAATTAGATTTTTCAACAATTGTTTATAGAAAACAATGCAGATTTTTCTGTTACTCACATTCATTCAATGAATGGATTTGTTTGCTGGTCATAACCAACTAATATTTCAATCAATGTTTTTATATTTGTTTATTATTTGTTAACACAAAATAGAGAGTTTTCTTATATATAATTTCTTAAAAGTAATTAATTCTTACAATTTTTTGATGAAATACAAGCAATCGGAAAACAACAAATTTTGGTTTATTTGTAAACTTTTATTCCGTGAAATCACTTTCAAATATTTCCCAATCCATAATCGAAACGTGTTGGGACTCTAATGAAGGACTGATTTCCATATTTCTCACATAACCATTCCGTAAACTCTCTTTTGTAGACGTTATTAAGTGAACGCCTTCTGACAGAAAAATTAGCGGAGCATTTAAATCACACGTAAATTTAAAAGGAATGGGTTGGCATAAGTTGCTATGGTTCCCAAGTAAAGTAAACATCAAATATGTAAAAACCGTTTTGGAGCAATAATGGTCTGCTGTGATGACTAAACTTACTTTTCTGTTTTAAGGCCTCCTCTCCTCTTTGATATATCGTACTTCCATTCCAACACAATATCCACCTTTTCCTACAATAACACCTAATCGTCTTATTTGATTATTTTGGTTATTGTTTGCATCAACCGTTTGTTTTTGTTTGTCAAGAGATATTTTCCCATTAAATCGTTGCGGTATCTCTTCTAACGATTCATTTCCATTCCATTGATATCCAACATAATTATCGCAAATCAAAACATTATTGTTATCAATAAGCGGCACAAAACTGGAAAGTGGGCCAACTTTTCCAAGAAATTTTGGATTTGGTTATTCCTTTCTAACACAATGTAAAACATTACAACTTCTTTCGCTCACAATTTCCCAATTAATTGTTACATTCTTTCTTATATCCCACGATTGGAATAATTTACACCAAATAATAGCCATAAAGTTCGTATTCCTTTAAAATAATTTCCGGAAGTTCACTCCATTTGCCATTTAAAACCCAAATAACAGCTTAACTCGTGGAACTCGTTGTCCATCATCTTCTTTACCATTTTGGTGGTTCTGTATTATACCGGCCCCATTGTTGCAAATAAAGTAAAGTAAAAACTTTTATATTGTTGTAAAAAACCGTTAGAAAAAGTTTGTTAGATAAAGAAAAATATACACTAAAACCTATTTAAGCAAATATATTTAAAAATTTAATAACAAAACCTAATTATTTCAAACCATAAAAGCCAACCAAAAAATAACAACTACCGCTAACCTAGTTTAATATAATAATGTTAACTAAAATACAGTGAAACTCAGATAATAAACTAAATTAAAACAAAATAATTTATATAAAAACACGAAAAACTAGTAGACTTGACCTAACCTAATCTAAAAAAACCTAAACTAAACTAAACTAACCTAACCTAACCTAACCTAACCTAACCTAACCAAACATAACTTAACAAAGCACAAAAAACAGAAAATAACCTTAAACAAGCTAAACAAACTTAGCCCAACTAATATTTAACAATCTAAAGAATATTTACAAATAAGTAGTATTAGACCTTTAACAGTTATTTTCTAAAAATCATTAGTTTTACTAATTAATAATTAGTTATTTATCAATGAGAGATTACTGTATCATATAAGAACTGTTTATGTTCAAAACCACAACAATACTGATTCTATATTGTACACATTATCCTTTTAAACAAACAGCGCGCATATAACTATTTTTGCAACATTGTGGCCTGTTTAATACAGAACATCCACCATTTTTGTCGGCCACAACTAATGTATCAGGTTTTGTATTATTTACAACTTCTACCGTTATTTAGATCTTCCATATCATTATTTCTATTATAATCGTATTTTATACAGTATTTTAAGTTAATTTTACATAAAACATGCTAACAAAGACTCAAATGATTAAAAAATAAAATTATTATAACTTACACTTATTCTAACAATAATAAAGCATAAAAATATTTGCAACAATATTTAATATACAAAATAATGCTTATGATAAATAATACATTAGTAAAATTAAACAATAAAAAATTACAACAATTTTCACTATTTTTTATACTAATCAAATTAAAAAACGCATGAATAATTAATTTATCATAAATTGCATGTTAAGTTATATCTCTACGTCATAATCATTAACTTAAATTAACACTATGTTTCGTAAAAAATATGAATTGAACTAACAATTTCTTGTCATCAAACAATACGCCATACAATAAGAAACATGATTTCAGCCGAAATTATTAAATAGAACCGAAACGTAAACTTTACCAAATAATTGTCATTATAATCCTTGATTTCATTATAAAGTAATTGTATTGAGTTAATAAGAGGTAAATTTATTTCATCGTTTAAAACAAACGTTTGTTTAATCTTATTATCAATTTCTAAATTATTTTATATAAAAGTAAATAAAGTAAATGTAAGTAATTTGATAAAAAATAAAGCTTCATAACAACTTAAAAATTTAGAAAATAGTAAACTCCATGGAAGTGCATATAAAAATATATACAATATTGAATACATAGCAAAGGAAGCAATACCATACGTTTTTAATTCGAGTCTAACTTTTAAATAATTTTTACTAAGGTTTGGACTAATTAAGGAAAAATCCCATGCATTCATTTTAAACTGCTTTCAAAGAAAATTTTTCTTTATTATTCCAAACCTTATCAAAATTATTTAAAAGTAAGGCTCGAAATAAAAACGTACGGTATAAACAATAGAGAAAAAATATCCAATAAGTGACAAAAATCAGGATTTATTCAAAAGCTATTGAATGTTTTCTTAATTTTTTGAAGCATTTCAGAATTATAATTAACTAAAGATATAGGAATTTACAATTATAAAACAATTTTAATGCTTATTGTATATAACAGTATTTAAATAATTAGTGATAATGAATATTATTTTGTAGAAATTTCCACTATTTTCAAGAATAACATTGCAATAAACGATAAAATCTATAAAATAATTGAAATAATTAATAATTAATTGATTAAATTTTATATAATTATAAAATCAATATTATGATTGAATACTTCATAAAAGCGAAAATAATTAATAATGAATAGTTTCCAGCAGTAAAATCCAACTC
>JAQGAW010003385.1:0-12703 GCA_034698025.1 Phthiracarus crinitus | reverse complement strand
CATTTTCAGATAATTTTCTTAAAATCGTTAGATATATTTAGAATCGTTAGATATAACAAAATTCGTTAGAAAATTTTAAGTTAATTTAATATCTATAGTGATTAATATTACGTCACGAATGGGTAGTATTAAAAATTCGTTTGAAAGTTTATTTCGTTAATTAATGATTTTCAAAGCCCTAATAATTATATAAAACTGTAAAATTTATTAGTTTCTATCTATATTTTTATTTTAATTATGTTTCAGTAAATACCAATTCAATAATTGGTGAAATATAAAAATAAATAGTATTCTAATTGATTGATCTAAAAATATAGATATAGTATTAATTTAAAATAAATATTATTGCTATTATAGCTATTAACTTTTTATATTATTTAATTACTGTTTTATCTCGCCTTCAAGGACCGTTCTTATAAGCGAAATCACCAAGATTTAGGATTTTGGCATTTAAAACGGGGTCCTTATAAACCGGGTTATAAGGATAGGGGTGTTGAGAATCCGATTTATAAGAACATGTCCGCATAACTTAGGTCTCACCATTAAGAAAATAAAATAACTCATTTGCATAACAGGTGGGATTAAAGGGTAAACTTCTTATAGCGAACGTTATTAATGATATATGGCTAACTGTATTGTTTTATTTATCTCATAAATCATATGTTAAGTTAACAAAATGCCACCGATTTTTAATAAACAACACTTTGATTAAAAATTATAATATTTTTGTCAGTTTGAGTGAAGATCAACGTATAATAATTCAGTGTCAGATAACTTCTGATTGACACTCTTCTTCCACAGAAACATTATTTGCACTTTCATTGTCACAATTATTTGAGTTATCAAAAGTTTTTTCAATTATTGTTGTTAATGATATTTTATTGATAACGAAAAACAAGTGTAGTAGGATTAACAATGATATACTTATTTTGTAACAAAGTTTTGTTAGTAAATGTATTTTGTATGGAGAGGATCTACGTTATAAGGACCGGTCTATTTTTTCTATGGTGAGAATCTACGCTATACGGACATGTCCTTATAACGCAGAATCTAATGTATAAAAATGGTTTCCAAGACGCTGTCCTTATAGCCTGGGTCATATGGACCCCCTTGAGCAACTTGACTTATAAGGACCGGTCCTTGAAAGCGTGGTAAAACAGTATGTACAACATAACAATACTATGCATACAAGTAATTTTCCATAGAAAAATATTCGATTAGTATAACAAATATTTAAATAACTATTCGCTCAAATAAAGGAAGTATTTATTACATTAATTAACTAAAGTTTTATTAAAACATTCAAAAAGTTCCTTAAAGATTTTTAATATTTTTTTCTATAACTCTGTTATTTCCAAAGTTATAATTTCATCAATTTATTTTAAATGATAAACATCCCATTCTTTTTCGATTTAATTTAAAAATAATATAATTTCAATTTAATTGAAGTAATTAAACAATTTACAGAAACATAGAATTTAACTAAAATACCTGTTGCTGTTGCGCCAAAGCTGATCCAACGCCTCCATAACCACCGCCAGACAATGCAGCCGATTGTTGTTGCTTTGAAAATAAAACAATTTTTAAACACTTTTTTAAAAATAATTTTTATTAAAATAATAATACCTGTTGCTGTTGAGCTGCGAGTGCAGCTCCACCTCCTAATCCATATCCTCCGCCATAACCACCGCCAGAGATAGCAGCCTGTTGTTGTTGCTGAACGGGTTTTAAATTTTAATGATTTTTATAATTTTTTATAATTTTTTGTAATTTTTATAATTACCTGCTGCTGTTGTGCCGCGAGTGCAGCTCCACCTCCCAATCCATATCCTCCACCATATACTCCATGTCCACCATATCCTCCAGCTATAACCGCCTGTTGTTGCTGTAAAAATTTATAGCTATTTTAATATTGATTTTTATTAGTGTTTGTTTGTCTTTAATTGTCTTACAACTTTTGTTTTATTTTGTGGATAAATCTTAATGTTAAATTATAAGAAACATTATGCTTTGTTTTGTCTTACAGTTTGGTAATTAATAGGCAATTAAAATCGACATTTGTTTATTGATATTTTAAGGTAGAGGTGCGTCTTAAGGGCCCATGTTTTATTGGACCTTTTATATAGAGAAATAGACTTAGAATTTAGCCCTATAGAAACATAGTCTCAAAATCGTATAAGAGTACTGTCATCAGAACAATCGACAGCTGGTAGTTATTTGAATTATCAGATTATCATATAAATTGTAGTCTTATTTAGGAAAGATTTAACTGATGATTTCATCTAAAATATCGAGATCATAATCGGTGTAAAATGAGAAATTGGTCCACTATAAAGAATGGCAAACTGTTGCACCATATTTTTGGCTGAGGAAATCGAAAATATAGTACCGGAATGTGTTGTTAAACTCGGTTCTAAAGATGGTATGAATATTTCTAGATATTACTGTCTTTTATATATAAAATTGTATGGTGAATTTTGTTACATTGTATGGTACATTTGTAATCACAAGAAACGAAATATTGTCATTTATTTAAAAAGTAATAGCCTGACTATTTTGTAAGTCTAAATAAACGCAACTTAAGTTAGGAATATGCGCGTCAATACAGACATTAAGAAATTTATTATAAGCATATTATATGCTCGATTAAATTAATTTTGTTTTTTTGCAAATTAATATTTCTACATATTTTTATAATTGAGATTATTTTTAATTTTATCATAAACTAAATATTGAATAAATTTCAATAATTTAGAAATTATATATTTCTGTTTTAAATTAATTAATTTCTAATTAATAAAAGTGTAAACAAATTTTAATATATTAATATTTAATACCGGTATTTGTTATAACGAAAACATATAATCTGTGAAAAGCAAAATTTTTCCAAATAATATGAGAACCGAAATGATTTTCTAATAATATAGATTTACATCTAACAAATAAATAGATTTATTCATACCTGTTGCTGTTGCGCGAGAGCCGCTCCACCGCCATAACCACCGCTAGAGAGAGCAGCCTGTTGTTGTTGTTGCTTAACAATTATTAAGTTTTTATTATTTATTTTATATTTTTTTGTAATATTTTACAAATACCTGCTGCTGTTGGGCTGCGATTGCACTTCCACCTCCCAATCCATATCCTCCGCCATAACCTCCAGCAAGAGCTGCCTGTTGTTGCTATAAATTAAAGTATTTCTTAGCTAGTTTTATATCTATTCATATATAATTGTTTAACGTGTAATTAAATTTTAATATAATTATTAGTAATACTTGTTGCTGTTGTGCTGCAATAGCCGCTCCTCCGCCTACTAATCCATATCCACCGCCTCCTCCTAATAAAGCGGCCTGTTGTTGCTATAAATTGATTATTATAATTTAGTAAATTAAAATAATATTTTGAAGGCATATGAAAATAACACTATAAATAGATTAATATTGTAATATAAATGTCCTAATGTTATATAAATAACTTTTAAATTATATAAGAAGTTTTGTGTATTGAAATATAATTTCAGTATATGTAATTGGTATCAATAAACATAGTACATTCCGTGATTAATTAGTGGTTAAAACAGAGGAAACAGAATACCTAACTTGTAGTAATAATTTTAATATTAAGAAATTATAGAAATTAATTGAATTGTATATTATATAAAATCAATAATAAATAAAGAATCAAAATAATTCTATTTATAGTAACAATTCTCATGATTTTTAGTAGTTATCCTTCATTTTAAAATACATGTTTAAGTGACCCAAATTTTACAATAATGTTTATGAATTTTAACTTGATTTGGAGAATATTAATTAATAATTATCGGCGAAAATTGATAAGAGAAATTTGAGAATAATAAAAATAAATGAATAATAAGAATTTTTTATAAGGTATAATAAATTCCATAGATAATATGAACTGAGTTCAAATTAACTTAAAAGTTTTGAAAGATAACATGCTTGGGATCCAAAAGATATTTAGGAAATCTCGTTTGTTAAGAGATAGAAAAAGTAAAAAAATTCGTTTGATATTATAAATTCTTTGAAAATTAAAATAATAATATTTAAAATCAATATTTTATGAAAACATTATATTCAATATTCTCACATGAGAAAATAAATTTTAGATTAATTTATTTATTAAACAATAATACCTGTTGTTGCTGTGCGAGAGCCGCCCCACCACCGCCATACCCTGCGCCAGAGATAGCAGCCTGTTGTTGTTGCTTAACACTTAATCATATAATAAAGTTATTGGCATAAATGTATTTATAGAATGCATAATAGTCTGTGAGTCTTGCAATCGAGATTCTGATATTTAGAGCCCACAAACCCCGGCTTATATTACAGGCGTATAAATTATTGAAGGGCCCAAAATCATTAGCCTCAAAATTAAACTAACTGATAAGACCTGGGTTCGATATTTCAAAAACTTCAAAATTCTTCTTTATTAATCTACATTTGATTTTTTGCAAAAATTAAAATATAAAACAAGCATTTCTTTAAAATTATGTTTTAATCATTGATTGAATTTATTCTATGTATACGCTAATTGTGAGCAATATTAATTCAAAATCTATAATCATCGGAAGTGCGAACACGGGAAGGAAGTCTCGCAAGTTTAAATGAAAATGCCTAAAATTCATTATAGCTTATTACAAAATACCTGTTGCTGTTGAGATGCGAGTGCAGCTCCACCTCCTAATCCATATCCTCCGCCATAACCACCGCCAGAGATAGCAGCCTGTTGTTGCTTAATGTGTTTTAAGTTTTAATAATTGTTTACAACTTTTTGTAATTTTTATAATTACCTGTTGCTGTTGCGCCGCGAGTGCAGCCCCACCTCCTATCCCATAACCTCCACCATATCCTCCAGAAAGAGCTGCCTGTTGTTGCTATAAATTAAAATATATAACAGTTAATTTTATATCTATTAATATATAATTGTTTAACGTGTAATTAAATTTTAATATAATATTTAGTAATACTTGTTGCTGTTGTTGCGCCACTAAAGCTTAGACGTGTTATTCTAAGCTCTCGCGGATTTTGGTAATTTTTAAAGTTTTTCTGTGTTTCGATATACGAATTTGGTTTTGTTTTGTGCCTAAACCTTCTGTGAACTCATTTGACATTAATTTGCGTGAAAATCACGAGAGGATTGACCACAAAAAGACATTAAAGCCGATTGTGTTTATCGACACATTTTTTATAGTAGAGGTGTGTCACAGCATATCATATACTGTTTGGTACTTTTTTATAATACAAAGCCTAAGGGCTATAAAATATATTGTGACATAATGTCACAGCAAAGTCAAAATGCACAACACGTGCATAGAGTTGTGATTCCAACTTCAGGTTCAAATCTTAATTACGCTCGTGCTGTGAGATCTTCTTTGGGCAGAACCAAAATTATAGCTTCAGGTAACGATCCATCGTCTGCTTTGACTACAAATGATCCAAACGATCAAGTAATCCAACTCAAAGAATGGCAAACGATTACTCCAAAAGAATTAGTCGCTGACATTGAAAATTTAGTGCCGGAATGTGCGGTCACTTTTCGTTCAATTGAAGGACTGAATACTTCACGCGATTATTGCTTATTTTTCGAAGATTTGTATGGCGAAAGGGCTGTTACGTGTATTCGACTCCAAGAGAGGAGAAATGTTGTTATATATTTCAGAACACCTGAAATCGCGTCACTAGTTATTAAAGACGGCATTGTATATCAGGGCTACAAATACCCCGCAATTTCATCGATGAAACATCGTTTTCATGTCATTTTCGAAGATGTGTTACCATTTGTTGCACACGAAGAAATAAAACAAGATTTCGAACACGTTCTGGATTTTATTCAAATAGAATATGATGGTGTTATCGATGAGAGCGGTAAAACTATTAGTACTGAAGCTAAACGAATAGCGATGGTTAGCCTTAAAGAAGGAAAGACGAAAGGAGATATACCAGTAAAAATTAATAGAAAGATTAATGTAAAGATGGCAAATGGAACCGTAGAGGAACACGAAGTTACGTATTGGTGTAACACAGATGGGCGTAAAATGTGTTATAACTGCCATCGAAGTGGACACATCTCTTACAGATGTCCAGAACCGGATAAAAGGACAATGATTTTGTCAAGAAAGGCTCAAAATAATCAAACGCAACAAAGGGCTCAAACAACTGTTGGAAATATTATTACTAATGCTATTCAAAACGCAACCTCAGGCACAACACAAAATATGGTCTCAAATGTGACAGAACCTCAGCAACAAAACACCCAAAAAAATATTGCGAATATGATTTTGAACACTCCACTCAATAGGAATAATCCAATGCCACCACCAATGATACCATTGAAATACAACAAAACAGGTTTCGGAAAAAGAAAGTACAGTCCGAAAAAAAGCAATACATATGTGAGAAAGAGAACTGCATCTGAATCAGGAACAGCGGGACATACGTTATCAGTGCCTTCAGTCTCAACACTGATAACTCCTTTGACTCCAACAATACCAATAAATACAAATGCCTATATAACTTCGACAGAAAATATTGTGCTTAATTTTTCAGATAATAATACGTTCCCATCACTTACGCAAATGGAAACTGTGGCACAAAACATACTGGAAGGTGAACCGATAGCCATATCCCCAATGTCTAACCAATCTTTGGCATCAGATGCGACATCAGTTGGATCAGTTGGATCTGTTGATGGCTCATCAGTGGGATCTGATGTAGTGATGATGAATAGCGACTGCAGTTTAGACGCTGACGGCAGTATTAGAAGTAGAAAGTTATCGATCGGTTCGACTTTCAACACTGACGATGAAGCAGAGACTAATACTGCAGATCACAAATACGTTGTTCATCGAAGACTGGGTTTTATCGAACAGATTTTAAAGAAGAGAAATAAAGATTTTATAATAGAAAAGTTTTTTTATCAGAAACACGATGAAACACGAGCTATGAGAAGAGCTTTTTTATATCCAATAGAGGATCAAAACATTAGAGCAGTGGAACCACTGGTGGATAAAGATTTTGTACGGGTAACGAAATTACCAAATAAAATGCGTAAATTGGAAAAAATGTTGTTTAAGGATATGAATCGAATTCAAAAAATTCTATATTGCACTTATACCTTAACTACGAAGACCTCACTTGCACACTGGGAGATCTTACCTGAAGACTCGGACTTTGATACCGGTTTCTTCTTTGATGGTCCGATACTGAGGAAGAATTTTAAAAGTATTTGTAATCTCATGACTACAGGAAAAATAGATCGATTCACACGCTTAAACAACTTGAAGCGTATTTATAGAATAGATGAGTCAAATATTAACGACTATATCCTTCAAATGCAACGGATTATTGACTACATTCGGGTGTTGTTTGGTATTGACAACCTTACAAAAATAGAAGGCGAACTCCTATCGATAATTCGTATATGGAATTGGGTCGAATTCCAACCAATCATAGCAGAGCTTGAAGATGGCAGTCAATAATAATATTAATAAAAAGAAAAGGTTAGACCTCGTGTTTTTTAATATTTGCGGATTAACTCAATATAAAAGTCTTGTAATTAAATCTATTTTCAAAAATGTTGATATTTTATGTCTGAGTGAACTCAGACATCCCTTTAATCTACAATATTGCAGTAATAAAGATAATGTGATATTTTATAATTCCTATTTTACACTTGCAGTGATTTTTAAATCTTTTTCAATTCCTAAATTACTTTACGAAAGTAATTTTTTAATGTGTTTTAGTTTTAACTTTAATAATCAAAATTTTATTTTAATTAACATTCGTATTTTACCCCATATTTCCGTTGCCGACTTTGAGAGTGGTATAGAGATCTGTGATTTATATAAAGTTTTAGAGAATATAAGTTTTTCAGACATCATTTTGGGAGGGGATCTAAACTTTTGTTTTGAGGAGTCTGAGCGTTCGAGTGGTATGAACTTGAGGGACCATCGTTATGTTAAAAACTTTGGTAGACTGTTCGACAAACTGAGTCTTTCACGTGTGTCCTCCGGTAACACTTATACATATAAGGGTATATCCGATGCTAAACTAGATCATGTTTTAATACAAGAAAAGGGATGTATTAAGAATTTTAAATATTATGTGAAATGGTATGGTCATTCAGACCATGCCGCACAACATTTCTCCTTTTGGTTGAATAATGAACACACAGTCCCGACTTTCAAGATGTTTAATATAAATAAACACATCTTGAGAGATGATTATTTATTGCGGAGAATGGAGAGCAGACGTCAGTTTTGGTTCAGAGATGACCCATACATGACGTATCTATGTTTTATTAATACTCTCCAGAGAGAGTCTAAGCACATCTCGATTCAATTCTGTGAGTCGGTTAATAAGGAAGACATTAATGAATTTAAAAAATATAATTATAATTTCGAATATGAAAAAAATATTGGGGTATATTATGATAAAAAACAAGATATTTGGGACTATTATAATTTAAAAAAGGCTAAAAATTACCAAATAAGTGAAATTAATAATTTAGAAATTAACGGTGAAATTGTCACTAATAAGGATGTTATAAATAAATACATATACGATTATTTTTCAGAAAAATACTCTGATGACAGAAGTGATTCGTTCACATCTGAAACTAACGATTTTATTAATAGACATGTGCTTAGACTCTCTGATTTCTCGCGCCAAATGTTGAACAATGATCTGATGGAATACGAAATCCATGACGCGTTGGTCGGTTTGAAAAATAACAGATCAACGGTCGATGGTATGTCTAAGGAAGTTTTGGTATATTTCTGGAGCTTAATAGGAGATACGATTAAGACTCTGATAAAAAATATGTTTAATGGAACGGTATATGAAGGGATTTTTGAGTCACGTATGACTCTTATCCCTAAAAAACCAGACCCTTTAAAAATCACGGATTATAGACCTATTGTCATACAACCTGTAATACGAAAAATTATGTCAAAAATTATCAGTAAACGAATAAAGCATATCCTTCCAGAAGTCTTGTCCGAATACCAATATGCCATTGTTAGTACTAGAGGGATACGGGATGCGGTTAATAATTTGGAAGATTCTATCTCCAAAATTATGAAAAGTAAAAATAATTTAGCAAAAATTTTCTTTTTGGACCAAAAGTCCGCTTTTGATACTATTTATAGGAAATATATTTATTTAGTACTCGAGAAACAAGGATGGCCTGAGCAATACATTAAATGGTTTAAATACCTTTATGATCACTCATTTATGAGAATACGTTTTGATTACCTCAGAAGTTCGGATAAGATTTTTGGCGCGAGAGGTGTTATCCAAGGAGATGTGTTGGCAATGGAGTTATACTGCCTGACCTTTGACCCTTACCTAAGATTTTTGACGGAAAATATCCAAAATATAGATAGAAATTCTTTAATTAATAGAAGGGTGGGTGGATATGTTGATGACACTCACTTTATATCTTTGATTCCCGAAGTCTATGACTTTTATAAAAATAATCTAGTCTTTGCTAAAAACATTATTGGAATAGAGGTAAACGAGGATAAAAACCAATGTCTCATTTTCAGTGAAAATAATACGGTGAAAGTTCTGGGTTTGTTTTTTACTAGATATGGTGTAAGCACTGCACGTATTCAAGACACCATAAATTCAAAATGTAACCCCAGTTTTGATGTTATTAAGAGTAAAGCTCTTTTTGCCCCACTAAGAATAAAAGCCCAATTAATAAATTCATTGATTTTCGGCGTAATTTTTTATTACGCACAATTTACTAATTTAAGATATAGATTCAGAGAATCGATTAAATCAAAAATAAACTCGGTTTTCTGGAACTCTACACCTCTAATGTCATATGACAGACTCGCCCGATCTATACACTACGGAGGGATAGGACTCTTTAATATTGATATTCTTTGTGAAGCTTTTACTGTTTTATATGCTATAGAATTAAAAGATAATAATGATTATTGTAAGAAATACTATTCTTGTAAAAACTTTATAGAATTAGAAGATAGGATTAAAAATTTGAACAAACCCGGACCAACAAATAAATTAGTTTATATGTATAATATTTATAAAAAATATGGTTTAATTTGGAATGATATCCCAATTGGGAATAACTCTATTAATATATACCGCTTATTAGAGGATTATTTATATAAAGAAAAACAGGATGACTTTTATAATTTTGTTTGTGCCCCAAAATATTTTATTGATGTTTTCTATAGAATTAAGAATAACGCTATTTTTAACGAAGTGAATTGCTATGAAAGAAATATAGCCTCTTCTACTATGTGTCCACTGTGCTATGAAGCTGAGGACACTATTGAGCACTTTTTTATTAGTTGTGTTTATCTGTCAGATGTTCTTGATATCTATTTGGGACTGTGTGATGAATTTCGATTGAATATCAATCGGGAAAATTTACTTAGAATAGAGAATAACAACGATGAAAATGTTTTGATTAATAATGGAATGAAGACCGTATGGCTTAAAACTTGCCAATCGGTAAAAAAAATTCATACGGGTATAGACTCGGTGCGAACAGTCTTTATTGCAAAGCTTATTTATAATTTCTGTGACGTAATCGATTTTGTAGTCTCTTCTTACCTCTTTGATAACAAAAGATTTAAAAACAAAAATGAACTTAAGCGGTGGCGTAGCATTAAGTGGAAAATGCGTATAGCATCGCTTAAGTTCAACCATAAGTGAGACTGAATCGAAACAATGAAGAGTCAAGTTTTTGCAGCTCTCGTTTACTTAACCATTTTTACATTATGTTTTTTATTGGGAACTAATTACGAAGTATTCAAAATTGTGGCAAATTACATCGCAATCGCTACTGGAAGCACTGCAGCCTTTGTAACGATTTTAATCTTCTGTTATGAGAAACCAAAAATAATTGTAATTCATTAGTTATACCGCAATAAATCGATACTTTGTTTAAAGATTTTGTGTGTCAGTTTTTTGCTTTGATACTTATATGATGATACTCTTTATCGCTCTCGGGAAGGTAAAGGTCTTTCTTTCTAATTAATTAATTAAATCGTATTTTTAATATGAATCTCATACTGGGAAAGCCGGCTGTGCTGTGGTTTCCAATATGAGACCTTGAAATAGTTTCATAACCCTGTTCTTGAATAATACATAAAAATTAATAGCCTTAACGGCGTCTGAATGCCTACGAGTCTACGCAAGTGTAAAGTAACAGACATGTATAACAGGTATAATCGTAACAACAAACGCAAATATTGTGAAACACGAGTCTAGTAATAAAATTTAATGTTAATATGTTTTCTTATAAGGTTTTTAAAAAAAAATAATATGATAAAGTTTTTAAGAAATAATAATAGCAATGTATGCTATGATTTATATAAAAATAATAACTTTAAGTAATTTCAATATTGTTTTTTTATTCAATTAACTACTTTTAATTTTTATGAACAAAATGTAAACTAATTTAATTATTATTGAATAAAATAGTTAAAACGCAATAGCCGCTCCTCCGCCTACTAAACCATAACCACCACCGCCTCCTAATGCAACGGCTTGTTGTTGCTATTAAATAAAAAGTGTAATTTTATTGGTATTAATAGATATTTTAAAACAATTTTAGGTTTTAATCATTGGTTAATGCTCTCAGAAATATAAATAGACATTAAAAGTGCGATATTCTTCGACAGTTTGTGCAACAGAAGAACAATTTAAAGCAATTTAGATTTATATTGATTATCAAGCAAGAGTTTTGTGCATTAATTCACTATTTTTGAGCCCTTTAAGTACTTTTATTAAAGGCTTAGCTCTATATTGACAATGCAATCACTTAATAGATGTTAGATATAGAGCACAGTCAATAGTACAACAGACAACTGGGTCTGTGTTAAACTTTGCACATGCAGCGAAAATTTCTTTAGGGAAGAATAAGATTATGGCGTCATGTAGTGTTTCTTGAAGAGAATGGCAAACAGTAACGCCGAATGAATTAGTAGATGATATTAAAAATTAAGTTCCCGAATGTACGGTAAATTTTAGAAGTATTGATGGCATAAACATTATCAATAAAATTTACAGCATTCATTATCAACGGCTTAAAATTCATAAAAGTTCTTTGAAAACTTATTTATCATAATGACCGATACAAATATATTTGTTAAATTGGTAGATGTTTTATTATGGATTTTGTTTGACAAATATAATTAGATTTATTTTTTATTTTGTCCGAATGCAGACATGACGCTTAAAAAAGGGATCAACATTTTTAACGGTTAACTTTTAACTTTAGCAGTTAACCGGTTAAAGTTAAAGTTAGAGCTAAACATTTTAGGCAAAGTTAAGTCAAAAGTTAAATGATTTTATCCGTTAAATTTAAAAATATTACGAAAGTTAACTTTTTTGACTTTTAAACAATATTTTATATTCTTTTATTTTATAATTTATTATAGATTTTGCAACAAAAAAATTATATTGAAGTATCATTTAAAACGATGAATTAAAGAGTTTAAGTGATATATTTGCTAACAGAAATAATTATTATAGTGATTTACTTAATAATTTATGTTTAAAACCTAAATAATAGGTTATCCGGTTAACCCTTCGGTAAATAAAGTTGCAGATAAAGTTAAAATCATATAAAGTGTGACAATTTAAGATCTTTAATCAAATGTTGTATGAAAACATATATGTACATATGAAAAGGGTTCAAAACA
>JAQGAW010003384.1:0-12706 GCA_034698025.1 Phthiracarus crinitus | reverse complement strand
TTACATATTACTACTACTATCTTATTATTATATTATATTATATTCTTTGTTTTAAATTCAAAATTTTCGAAATAAAAATTTTTTAAATTAAACTAATGATATAAAAGTATTGATTTATTTGCTAAACTATTGAATTCCAGATGTAATCTTATAGTATTTAACTTTTGGCTCAATATGAATATAATCACTAAATATCACTTAGTTTTGAGTGTACTGTAGTTCAAGTCTATACCGTATATCCCCTCATATTACCCCACTTGGGATAAGCAAAATTGTGTTAAAATTGAAAAATTTGCCGTTGTTATAGGGTATAAACTCACTTAGACTTAACGTTACACTGATACTACTATGTTTGTTACAATTGGGGGTAAACTGAGTTTATACCCTCCCCTCACTTCAACTCAGAATATGGGGTGTAAGCGTGGGAATGCGGTATATCTTAAACTTTTCAGAATTCTAATATCATTCCAAAATTATCGTTAACATTTCTAAATGTATATATTAATACAACCAATCAATCCATAACAAATTAAATGGAGTTAATTAAAGAAAATACATGGTTTGTACAAAAAGAATTATGACATAAGATGCTGAAAGGAGCGGTTCCCACAAGGGATCGGCCCAGAACTCTGCCAAAAGTGTCAAAGCATCGCAGTCTTAAGGTTACACATTCCAATTGTTTGCAAACGACACCAAATAATAAATAATATTCTAGCTTACAATCTATGATGCTTAAGCAGATGATTCGATAAGTAAAAGAATATCAGAATATACCCCATTCCTGGATTCCCCGAGTTTGATCTGAGGGCACGATAACTTGGTGAAAATTTTCTAAAGTTTAATATAGTGTTTCAGTTTTTTATAAACGAAATAGAAAATATTTTAAATTTCAATATGATTATATAGAGAAAGAAATGCAATTTAAGTGAAAATTTCTATCAAATTAATTTCAATTGAAACGAAAAAATATAAATAACGAAAATTGAAATTTAATTAAATTGTTTTTTATTTAATAAATATAATCGAAATGAAATTAAATATAAATTAAAACTAAAATAGAAATTAAAAATATATTTACAGTCGTATTTAGCTATAAAAAGTAAATATAAAACTATATTTATTAAAATTGAAATAATTTTGGAAATTTAATTTCGACTAAATTAAATTAAATGCAATCAAAACAAAACTTTGATAAAATTTTTCAAATAAAACAAATATAATTAAAAATAAAAATTGTGTTAAAATCGAAATAGAAATGCAATTTAAATAAAATTTTCAAAATCTAAAAATCAAAATACAAATGAATAATTTAATGTCTAAAAATTAAAATGAAAATTTCAATAATGGTGAAAAATGTTCAAAGATAAAATTGAAATGCAATTTAAATTAAAAATTTTATATTTAAATGACATTAATTTAGTACATCCTATTATATTTCAATGTTTCCACCAAAATAGAAGTAGTAAGGATTTTCAGTATACGTAATATAACATTTTAAAGTAGAGATCCAAATTGACAAAAATATTTGCTCTAACTTCAACCAACTCCATTAAGTAATCACACCAACTCCAACCAAAAATATAAAACTGACTCCAACTCCAGTCCAATTCCACTCAAAAAATTTATTTTGTACTCCAACTCCAAATAGCTCCACTTAAGTCCGATTCCGACTCCATTCCAACTCCATCACTAATTTTTTCGTAGTGTATTATTATAAATGTAAAACATGTTAATGTAAAAAATTGCACAATGAATGTGCTATATTTCATGGAAAAAATTTAAGTGGAAAATAAAATTTCCATTTCATAACAAACTTCTTCAACCAACTCCATACCAACTCCAATAAAAATATTGATGACCAAACAACTCCAACCAATAACATTTAAAATTTATTCCAACTCCACTCCATTCCCAATTAAATTAAAAACTTACTACAACTCCTCTAATTTTAAGCCAATTTTCTCAACTCCAATCCCATTCCAATGGAGTTGGAGTTACAATTTGGATCTCTTTTTTAAAGTCAAGTGTTTGCAATTCACTAGTTATTATTCACTCGTAAAATTACGCAATACACTGATTCGTGTATTAATCATAGTTAGCTAAGGTGGAGGTCTTGCCCAGGTCTGAACCCCCCTAGAAATCTGGAAAAGTTGACAACCCCCTACCCAAAAAATTTAAAATATCATGACAAAAAAATTGAAATTATTTGAAAAATTTTTGTCAAAAATAAAAAAATTGTTCATTAAAACCGGTGAGTTTTAGTGAACCTCAATAATTATGTAGATAATTTTAAAAATTATCGTTTAAATTCGTTGAGATTTTTTTAAGGGCTTGGTTGAGGTTCTATAAGGAGAAAAAAAGGGAAAAATATTTTTTAAAATTATTTTGTCCCAATGTCCAAAAAAAATTGTCCTCTAAATCCGATGAGTTAGTTTTTGACCCCCCTGTAATAATCAAGATTTTCTGAATCCGAACACCCCTAAAGGTTCAGACTTAGGATAACTATGGTATTAATACTTACCATTATTATCCATACAAATATTACAAACTCTACGGTCAAAATAATTTCACACTAAACTTTAAAATTTCTTATTCTATTGTTTCAACTTAAAGAAAAGTTGAAAAAAAATCATTCAACATCAACAGACACTAATATTCTTGTTATTTTCAAAATTATTTTCGCAAACTTTGAATTTCAGTGTCAATATTTTTTCGAAAAGAACTTTTCAAGTTTTTTGTCGCATTACTATTAAGTTTTTTTCAGGTTTCTTAATTATGATATCAAGTTGTGATTCAATAGTTAAGCAAAGTTTTTAAAAATGTTTTTAAATAATCAATTTGATGTCTGTGTTCAGAAATTCTAATCAATGAATTACAAAGTGTTTTCCTTTTAAAAAATATTTCTATGATTTTGATTTGTGTTCGATATAATTAATGAATATATTATCACACAAATTCGATTTTCAACATACAGTTGAGGGACGCATAAACGACCTCTCATGCCATTTAATCGTTTTTATAACAAAACAGTGCAAACTTTGTATTTTTGCTAATGAGTTGTTAGTCATAACTAGGGCTTCAATTTTTCGGGAAAATCCCGAAACCAAATATTAATGCAATCTTCGGGAAGTTAATATTACATAATAAAGTCAATAAAAATAATCGTTTTTATATAGTTTTTATTGTCCCGATTTTCCCGAATTTTAATATAAATAATTTATTCCCGATTTTTACCTGAAGTTTACTGAATAATTGAAAAATTTCCCGATTTTTGGAGTTTTACCAGTTTTTCTTGAATAAAAAATAAAAGATTTTAAAAGAATTTCAAAAAAAATTTCAAAAAATTTATAAAAATATTATTTCAACCAAATATTCTAAATCTAAAAATTAAAATTTAGAAAAATATAACTAATTAAACGTATAAACTTATTTAGGATCAACATCACTAAATTTAACATATATTTTATTATATTTTAACAATAAATATTTCCCGAATTTTAAATTTTTATTCCCGAATATAATATCTTTTTAGCTCTCGAATCTAGCCCGATTTTGATGGTTTTAAGTCCCGAAAAATTGAAGCCCTAGTCATAACTAACATATTGTTTTAACATCTAATAGTTTTTATGTATTAACCACTCACTTGTTGTTTGGCTTTATAACACAACAGTCACTTGATGTTAAGTCTAAGACTATCACAGTCGCAAATAAAAATAATTATAGTTTAACACAAAACACGTGTAACATAATTTAAAACTAATTTATAAATTGATTCCAATTGAATCTGCAGTTTAGCTATAAAGCTTTTCTTTGCCATATATCAAACTAATCAAATCAACAAATAATAAGTTAAGTATTTGGTTAAGATATTTATTAATTAAAGTATTTCAGTGTTAATCGATATCACAGCAAACCGTAATCCAGTGTTAACTGTAACGACGGTAAACTGTGAAGTCCAGAGTCTGTAACAGTTCAGCAACTGGTCATCGATTACGTAAACTGTGGTAACCGATAGTTGGCCAAACAGATCCCGTAGTTTCCTGAGCGACACTACACCCCTGATGTGGATACGAGTAACGTCTTCGCACAAAACCCGTATTTACGTCTTTCACATATGTAATAAATTTGAATAAAATTTTTATTGATAAGTTGAGGGCTATAATACAGTAATATCAAAATTTGAAAATTTATGATTATATTTACAATATGTAAAAATTAAAATGTTTGAATTTAAATTTTATCTATTTAGTGTGACGCATTTAAATTCATTAAACTGTTTAATTCAAATAAATAGAAAGACGTCATAAAACTTTGTCATTTTCAAAAATTCATAGCTAATTTGCTTCAACACTTAAATCAAAAATTCATTGTGTGATTAATAGAGCCTCAAAATAATAGCATTTATTACATATCAAATTAGCGCTATAAATTGACCAAAATAACATAAAAAATAGCATTTATTTTAAATAGGAATTGCCAATAAATCAATGAATAACTTTTTTTAGAAAAGAAATATGAAAATTTTATAAAATAAATTTTTTGTTTATGAAATTTTCTTTATAATTTTTAAATAATTTTTAAGGGGTTCGCAAAAATAATGAGATTTAAACGACAATTTTTCTATTTTTCGGAAAATTGCATTTAAATAAGCATTATAGCATTTATAGCAATAATAGCATTAATCTTTAAAAATAGCAAAAATAGCAAAAATAAATGGAGTTTAAACGACTCGATTTTATGTGATTCGTGTGCATACAAACATTAAGAGTTATAACTTATGAAATAAAAAAGTAGCAAATGCTATCGTTTTGAGGCTCTAGTGATTAAAGTTACTGATTTTGTTAGAATCGATTCACTTAATTTTAATTAAGAATTATTTCGAAAATTATACAAAAATAAACAAAATAGATCCTCTTTTCTTTTTTACAAAATCATGTTATTTAAATATCTTGACAAAGTTAAAATTCCAACATTATATTAATTTAAGATAACGGAACGTCGTTCATAGAAAGCTAAATACTCGATGATATATTTTGCAATTTTATTTCTCAAATAAAAGTTTCATTATAGGTATAAAAATTAATTCTAAAGTTGCCATAAAATATATGATAATTGCGAATTACAACTGTTTAGTGTATATAACTTTATGTTCATTAAGTATATCTTATTATATAAGTCTCAAAATTTATTTGTCTGTTTGTTTGTGATTCCCTTTATAGGCTCCTCCTTAAGTCAACTTTAAGTCTATTAAATTCAGTTTTTAATGAAAACATTATTAGCAGCAAATGTGAAAATCCCTGTGACTTTTTTCTTTGGGGTCATTTAAAACATACCATATTTACAGACAACATACTGAAAAATTGCTACGAATTAAAAAATAAAATTATTACGCGTGCCTTAATATTGACCTAGAAATGTGTCAAAAAGTTATAGAAAGTTTTATATTTCGATTAAACTATCGTGCACAAAAAAATGGTAAACATTTTTCACTATCTTGGAAAATATCTAATTATTAATATAAATAGTTCTATGTATTTTGATTTTGATGTTCATTTTCTTATGAACAAATAAATGATATTAAACATCAGCGTTAAACTTAAAAATTAGACGCGCTTTAAATGTTTAAAAATATTTGTTATTTGTTTAAATTGTTTGTTTTTCTCAAATAATAGTAAAATGGGGAGAAATAAAAATTTAGACATAAATGTGGACATATCCCCTATTTTTGGACAATCTTGCCATTATGGGGACTTTGGTGACAAATGGGGACAATGTCCCCATCTTCAGATCTCTAATAATAACTGATTAAAGTAAAGAGTAATAAAGCTAAACGTGAATTTAAAAATCGTAACAAATTAACTTAAATTATTTATCGCTTATAATTAAATCAAAATATAATAAAGAGTTTTTAAATATTTTATAAATTTGGTTTTTTGTTCGAATCGCAGAACTTCTAAAGTATTCGTTGCTGTCGTCATAAGAAACGGGATCATATAAGTTTGACAGTTATGTGCTGATCATAAATAATATTTTGAATAAATTGTGTTATAATTGGCAAAACTCGTTTCAAGTTTTGCAAACATAACTGCGATGAAAAATACTTAAGTTTTTATTGCAACAATGTTTTTATTATGATAATAACATTTATCGCACAAAACAAAATTTTAATTATATAATTGATAATTTTTTATTCTATTTACTGTTCTATAATAAAAGCATCAAAGATTAAAATTCAAAACTTTAAGGTTTAATTAAATAACTAATGAAGTCAAATAACGTATAAACAGAATCCACTAAAGACATTAAATAATTTTCATTTTCATAGTTAACATCACTAAAATCTTCCATTCCAACGCTACTCGCTAATATAAATAATATAAATGAGATCAATCTTTCGAAAAAAACGTTAGTATTAGAATATTTACTGCAATTTTGTTCGTCACTGGAATCATCGCAATCCGCGTTTCCGTCACATCTGAGCAAAATTATCGATTAATATATAATAAAAATTTAATATTTATCGCAAACCTCCATCGCATTGGAATACAAAAAGCGTTTGAACACCGGAAGTGATTGCCAATACATGGAGGAAAATCACAATTTATTTCGTCTGAGTTATCCAAATCACCGCAATCGTTCCAATAGTCACATTTTCTCGTTTCATCGATGCATTTCATGCTATAAGCGCACCGAAATTCATTTAAATAACACGAAGTACTATCTGTTAAATAATTTAAATTCTGTTTTTAATTATAATTTTTTATAACAATATTTATATAATACGCACTATAATTACAATTAGTTTCGTCTGATTTATCTCTGCAATCGTTATAACCTATTATAAGAATTTAAATGAAAACCTAACAAAAATATTATGTTAACCAATTACCATCACATTTCTTTGAGATTGGTATACAACGTTGGCTGCCATTGTCATGACATATATGGTCATCTGATTGGCACAAACGATACGCTTATAATTTCGAATGAAATTAATCAATCAAAAGAAATATAATTTAATATTTTATTCATACAGCATGAGTCTCCTTCATCAGAGCCGTCATAGCAATCCACAACCTTTTAATTAAAAAATCAAAATTAACGTTAAAATAAAATAATATCGCTAATGATTACGTTATCGCATCTCCAATGTCGTGGAATACAATACGTTTTGTTAAAAATATATTGATTGCAAGCAAATTTATTACTAGAACATCGAGGAGCTGTAAAAATCGCGTAATTCTTATCATTGATTATGATTTTTAAAAATTTTTAACAATACCTGGACATGATTGATGCTCATCTTCTTCATTATCGCAATCATTTTTGTAATCTATAAATTTAGACATCAATTTTGAAAATATTTTATTAACTTTATGGCAGTACACATACCACAAACCCATTTCAGTGGAATACATCTGCCATTATTGCAGTCAAACTGATCGATATTGCAATTGCCAATTGTGGACATCAATGGATATGAATCATATGATGATATTAATAAGGAAATGATTGGCACTAAAAATAGAATGATCAGCCATTGACATGACAATAATCTGGAGGTTTTTGTTAAAAATCGTTCGGAAATTTGGATAAACCACATCATATGGAGATTTTGTATAATTTGAAAATGTTTGTCGATTTATTAAGTATCAGATTTTTATTCGTAACAGTTATAACGCAAAAATAATAGGAGTTCAATAGGAATTCTAAAATAACATAAATAACGAAATTAATTCATAATTTCGTAAAAGTATTTGTTTAATAACTTATTTCTATTCAAAAAATTATAAAAGAATGATATATAAAAAATTAACAAAATATATTTTACTCATACCTTTTAATTGAACTTATTTCTTAACAAATAACTAAGAAAAACGGATTTATAAGCCCTTTATGGATGAACACGCAAAATGTGTAAAATAAATATATCATATATTATATGTCAACTTTGGAACTATAATGTGAAAAGAAAACAAACATTTTTTGAAAGAAACATCTCTATAGAAAAAATAAATGATGGATTATTTTATTTTTCAGTTTATATGAATTAAAATATTTTTATTTGCGTTGCAAAACAATATTAAAATTTAAATTTTTTTTGATAATTTAGAAATCATAATTTTGAAATTTTTATCTCAATAAATCTCATGGGAATTCATAAATCAAATAATGACTTCATTTAAACTATATTAAATCTTTATATATTTTTGTGATTAATGTTTAAATTTATTAGAAAAATAAATTTTAAACTAAAGTTCCTTTTTATTTTATGAAAAATTGATTATGCTTAAAAAATAATATGCATATTTTTTATTAGTATGTATAATCCTTTTTGCGTTATTAAAAATTTTAATGATAATAACAATTCAGTTGAGAGTATTTTTATTATTTATATATCATTTAAGACTTTGGATATAAATTCTATTATAAAGTGTTTATAATTTTACAAATATAATGTATATTGAGTTAAATAAATAATATACTTATAACTAGTGATGGACGTTTAGAGCTTCCGAGCCTCTAGAGCCTGAACCTGAGCCTTAGCCTCAGGCTCTGACTCAGGCTCGTGTTCGAATTTTTAATAGAGGCTCGGGTTTGAGGTTCTTATACTTTTAAGTCTGAACCTGAGGGTCGAGGGTCAAGGCTCGGGTTCCGCTTTATATAGGCTCCAGAGGTTCTGGGCAATAGAAAGTAAATTCCAAAAATTTCTCAAGTTATAATCAAGTGGTGAAATTTTCTTTAAGAAAATTAACTGAATTTCTGTGAAAAATCTTTGATCAAATTTAAAATTTTTCAATTAGAATATTAACAAAATTCTTTGAGAAATATAGAAATTCTTCGAATTTCTTAGAGAAAATTAGCTATTTAGACTTTCTTTGATCAAAGAATAATTCTTTGAGAATAAAAAATTCTTTGACATTCTTTGATCAAAGAATATTTTACTCCATGGTTATAATAATGTTATTTCTTTGTTTTTATTTTTTTTTGTTATTACAAAAGTTGGTTAAACATATATATTGTTCATCGTAAAAGTTATATAGTGTTATTTGATGTTAAATAGAATACTTTTTTTCTAAAAAAATTCTCAGAGGCTCGGAGGCTCAGCCTCGGGCTCACAAATGGAGACTCGGGTTCAGACTCAGGCTCTAACTTTAATTGAGGCTCGAGGTTCAGGTTTTCATATGAAGGCGCAGGCTTAGGCTCAGGTTCCGGTTGGAGCCTCTGGAGCCCGAGCCTCTCCATCACTAATAACTTATTAATGAAAAAACTTAAGTTTATAGCGTCAACAAATTTTAACTCATTTATACGCACGTTTTGATTTTATGGATCAAACCAAGAAGGGCTTAGCACCAATCATGAGGGCGATATGAGATAGCGTCTGGGAATGTTTATTTGTTACAATGATATTATTACCATCCCTAACTTATAAGTAGTGTTGTTTCGCTTTTTGAAAGTTGAAAAAAAGCAAAACTTTCTTTCACTTTTACTTTTGCTTAAGCGAAATTGAAATACAATTGAATTTAAAATAAAACCAAAAGCGAAAGTGAAAATAAGTTAAATTCAAAATTATTCTGAAAGCAAAAGTTAAAGTTAGTTAAATTAAAATAATAGTAGAAAGCAAAAGCAAAAGGCAATTGAATTTAAACTTGTAAAATCATAAGTGAAATACTAATTAATTAACTTTTACTTTTGAAAATTATATGAAAAAGCGAAATAAAAAAGCAAAAGTAAAACTAAATTTTCAATTAAATTTTCGCTTCAAGCAAAAGCGAAATACAATTGAATTTGAAATTTCAAACAAAAGCAAAAGTGAAAGAAAGCTAAATTAAAACAAATATAGGAAGCAAAAGTGAAAGTCAAATTAAAATAAAATTGTAGTTAAAAGCGAAAGTGAAAGTAAGTTAAATTTAAGAAAATCTGAAAAGCAAAAGCGAAAGACAATTTAAATCAAAATTTTCAAATTGAACAACACTACTTATAAGTGCCACTAATATAATATATTATACATTACTAGTATTTCAATATATAATACTGTGGACAAAAAAAGTTTGGTTATCTAAACATATCACTGATTTGTTACATTATGTAACAAACGCTTTTTTGTTTTTAATTGATTTGCACTGTTAAGGCCATGACGCCGTCTCACGTATCCCTCATATTTGCTTAGCACTTTAAAAAATTATCGAACTCGTGATAGCAGCGCATCAATCTATTGGCCTTAAATTTTTTGTTATTACGAAGTCAATTTCATTGTCTATTTTAAAATCATTTCCTTAAAGACGATTAGAAACCAATAAGAGTCAGTAAACATAAAAAGTATTCAATAAAAATTACCGTAATATGAAAAATCATATGATATTACCTTTACGTATACATATTTGTAGTTTAAATTTAAATTTATTTTCTTTGGGAATTTAATTTATAGATTTCTAAATAATAGCAAAAACATGAGAGGAAATGCCTGACGAACTAAGAAATAAAGATTAAACAAACAAAGATTAAAAATTATCAAATCAAAAACTTAATTTACTTGATGTTATAGTAATAAATTTATTGTATTTTTATTCATCTGATAATAAAACAGTACTTAATAATTGCAATAAAAGTGCATAATTATGTGATGAGAACATTTAATTTTATCAAATAATAAGAATATTAATCTAAAATTTATTTGAAATATAACCTTGTAGTTGTATTGATAATTATTTAAGATAATTTATATAACTTATTTTTTGCAAATGCACATACAGTTGAGATATACAAACTAGAGGTCGAAAAAGGCCTGATATTACACTCCCATTTCTAGTCCAGCGGGTCTGCTTCCGTAGAAGTAAATTTAGCATTCCCGCCTATCCCGTCGGCAGTTACCGAAAAAAACTATTTAAATCACAAGATAAACAATATTTAAAGTTTTTAAAAAATTAAATAAATATGTAAATAAATAAATATTAAAAATAGCTTTTATACCATTTGAATTTAAATATATAATTCGAATTTAATTTAAATAAATTAAATAATTTATGAAAAAAAGTTTTTGGGTGTCGAAAACTCGATGATTAAATTAGGCATAAAAATTTTGTTTTTATTTGTATGCGGGAATATGCAGACTTATCGGTAATCCCGTACATCCCGCGATATTTTTAGCTATTCCCACTCATATAGTAATATTATAGATATTTGTCTTCAATTTTTAAGTTTTTGTAGTGTATGTACACTTTCGTCACATCATTATAGTTTAATACATTATACTTTTACTGTATTATAATATGACTGTATTTCTAGTCTTACTAGAATTACAGTGAATCACAATTATGTTCAATACAATTCAATATTAATAAGTATATTTTACTTCCTTGTAAATGCTTTATTAGTCTTACACGTGTTCACTGAATACTTACGTCTTAATATGTTAAGTCACGCTTGCAGTGTTATGTATATATTATTCCATGCTTTACTCAATATAATATAAAAAAGTGTTTTGCGTATCGCATATAATATCGTATTCAATATTTATTTACTGTAGCCTATGTTAAGCATTGTATTCAATTACGTGACAAATGGAATCACGTGTATCTTCATATTCCTTTTCAGTTGTGGGCAGCACTAATGCTGAACACCAAAGACGCTGAACCTACAAAGTTCGACTACTACTAGTCAGATTAACTACCGTTTTTCGTTAATTTTGCTTTAAATATGAAACTAATCAACTTATCAAATATCAAATTATTTTACAACAAAATATGTTTTTTTATTGCAAATTCTAACACATTTAGACTTTTTGATTTATAGGGTCGAACCAAGAAAGGCTTAGCACTTTAAAAAATTATCGAACTCGAGATAGCAGCGCATCAATCTATTTTAAAATCATTTCCTTTAAAGCGCAATTTGTAAAAATTTTGAAAACAATTAGAGTCAACAACACTCAGTAAACATAAAAAGTAATCGATAAAATTAATAGGAAAAGTAAAGGGATATTACCTTTACGTTTTCATATTTGAAGTTTAAATTTAGATTTATTTTCTTTAGAATTTTATTTTATATATTTCTGAATAATAGTAAAAACATGAAAGGAAATGCGTGACGAAATAAGAAATAAAGGAAAAACAAACAAAGAAGAAAAATATTCTCATCAAAAACTTAATTTAATTGCTGTTATGGTAACAAATTTATAATAAATTTATTCATCTGATAATAATTCAGTGCTTAATAATTGCAATAAAAAGTGCATAATTATGTGATGTGAAAATTTAATTTTATCAAATAATAAGTATATTATAAGAAATATTATTCGAAATATTATTTGAAATATTACCGTGTAGTTGTATAGATAATTATTTAAAATAGTTTATGAAATAATAAAACTTGTTTTTTTTGCACATACACATACAGTTGACATAAACAGGTATATTCAGATATTTATATATAATGAGAGGAAGTTTGTCTAGATTTTCAATAACTAACGTTTATTGAAAAATATTAATAATTTCAGTTATAGTTTATTAAATTAAATTTGAGTAAACTTAAAATAGTCGTATTTTATTTTAAAAAGTAGATTATGGAACACGAAAATATCCAACCATGTGTTATTAAAACTACTGATTTAGTATATAGCTATCCATCTCAGCATAATAATAAAGTGCTTAATAAATGTAATATAAATGTACCGAAAGGTGAAATATATGCGCTGTTGGGTTCAAGTGGT
>JAQGAW010003383.1:0-12707 GCA_034698025.1 Phthiracarus crinitus | reverse complement strand
CTGCAATACCAAGTATCGTAACAGCAAAATAGTTGTGCCTCTTTCAGACACTCAGCACACCATTGTTTACGTTTCGCGGACTCAATTTGTCCAATTAATTTCTTCTTTTCCATCTCAAACTGAGCGATCAAAAGCTTTTTGTCCAATTCTGACTTTTGTCTCTCTTCCTCTATAGCCTTATCTTTTTCGATGATCCAACTCTGCCTCATTTCCATCAATACTAAGTCCGCGTTGTGCTTAATTTCTCGGATCTCTTCCTTATGCATCGCATTATCAAACATCAATTGTTTTCGAAGTTTTTCCACTTCTTCATTGACCACATCTGGCGATGAAATGGTTTGTGCGCTCACTCGAGCTTTAGCTGAATTTGTGTTTAGTGGAGTTATTGCTGGAGAATGCGAGTTGTTTGGACTGCAATTGCTTGATGAAGACTGTGATGCGCGTGAATGCGGTGCGTGTGATACTGCGGAAGAGGAAGAAGTAGAAGTACGCTGTATTTTATTGGCGCGCAAAGCTTCCGCTACATTGCGTTTCCCAACTCTAGCTGTTCTGGTCTTTGCACTCAATTCATCTTTCATTTGTTGATTTAATTTACTTTTATTTGTGAGATTACTTGATGCGTCACTATTAATATTTGTTATTTTTAATTCACTCTTTAATTCGTCCAACACTTTATCACTAGAGAGACTAAACACACCTGGAGTTACATTTGTTGATAAATTGCTATTAACGCTCACATTGTTGTCAGCATTATTATCATTACTACTAATAGCGTCGTTAGATTCTATATTGTTATTACTATTAGTATTAATTTTTGATAGATTCGATTCGTGTTCAATGTTATCTTCTTCACAAATAAACAATTTATTAGGAGAAAATTGCGTTTTCTGAGGCGAATACTTAAATTTTCCGGCAAAGTTTTCTTTTAGCCTTTCGATGTGTATCGCTAACTCCTTCATTGCGCCCTCGAATTTTGATTTATGCGTTTTACTTGGTTTGGTTCCAGGATGTACTTCCGATACCAACCAACATGAGTCAACCGCAACCCAAGCGCTTTAAGTGATTTAATATATTTTTTAATTTAATTTAATAAGTTTGAGTAGAATTGCAGTTTGAGAGGAACATTGAGTTTAAATTTAATATTTTATAATATGAGTGCAAATACACTGGAGGACTCTGTTAGAGAGCCTTCAAAAGGATTAAAAACGGTGTAAAATAAATATAGGCACTAAAGAAATCGTAGGTATATAAGTCGTCTGTCGCATTTCGCCGCCTTAATAAAATTTATAATTTATGTACGTTATTAATCAGTTTTGATTTATAAAAATTTTTTAATAAGAAATGAAGTAAATTGATCAGTTTAATTTATTAATTTAAAATTAACATTTAAAAAGTAAATTAAAATTAAAAAACAAAATAATAAAAAATGTTTTATTTTTATGTTATAATTATAACATAAATTATGACTCGCAAAAGCAATATCTAGGCGGCTAAATGCGAGGCGGCGAATAGCGATGCGGCCAAATGCGGACAGACCATATAAGTTATTAAAGGGAAAGGATAAATCGTTAAATAAATGATACTAAGGTATTCGGATTATTGTGTATTTTTAGATATTAGGGAATTATAAAACTGGTTTTGACAGCTGTATGTTAAAAATAATGGGGAACTGGAATATAATTAGATTTTTCTATCGCATAAGATGTCTTAATCGTTAATCCTTTCTTTACGTATTCTGATATTCGTTTACTCTATTAATTTGAAAGAAGGCTCTCTAACAAATTCCTACAGTACAGTATATAAACAAGAACAGCACATTCAAATAAAGTTTACTTTCTTACTCAAGAAGCTTACGGTACTGTAAAATTATGGAACTGTATAATTATTAAGAATAGGAAGTTTAAGACAAACAAGTTTTTTATGGTAATAAATACTAATGTTTTAAATAAATATGAGTTCGATTCATGTTAAAATAAGTTAAATTAAAGGTATTTGTTAGGTCTTATAAATAATACTTATCGAATTTGTTGGAAATTTTATAATTTTAAGTAAATTGACGCCAGTCTGATTAAATATAAAGAAAAATATGTCGAAATATTTACCGGAGTTATCCGATAACAAGCCCATCCAATATGAAGCCCATGGGCTTATATTAGGAGAAATTATTGATGTCCAGGTCCGAGTCTTTCGGGTCTTTACCAAAGACTCGGACTCGGACCTAGACTCCCAAACTTGATTTAGGACTCGGACAATTATATGTTGCAGTTTGTGCAATATATTTTTGGGACCTGGACTCGGACTCGGACCTCCAGGCAAAGACTCGGACCCGGGACCTCTATATCCCTATATTTTAATTTTTTCATCTGATAAATACATGTAAATAATGTTAATTGAATGAAAAAGTCTTTACTAACACAAAAACAATAATAATAAACTAAAAATTGTAATGTAAACATTTTTTTAAAATGAAGTTTCAACCCATATTTGATCGAAAATGTATATATTATATAGAAAAACGAGGTCAGAGTCCGGGTCTTTTAGCATGAGACTCGGACCTGGACTCGGACTCGTGATACTTAAACTTGGACTCGGACCTCTTTGAATATTAAAGACCAGGACTCGGACCCGGACCTCAAAAGACTCGAATCACGAGTCCGGGTCCGAGTCCCGGGTTAACTTT
Source organism: Phthiracarus crinitus (assembly GCA_034698025.1). Classification (NCBI taxonomy): domain Eukaryota; kingdom Metazoa; phylum Arthropoda; class Arachnida; order Sarcoptiformes; family Phthiracaridae; genus Phthiracarus; species Phthiracarus crinitus. The sequence goes on along the minus strand of JAQGAW010003383.1, from coordinate 10,027 downwards.
TGGACATCTATATTATGCTCCCATCGATCGCAACATTCAAATTGATTAAACGCTTTCTTTCCTAAATCAATACTAGTTATGAAAACCACAGGTTTTGATCCGAACCAGAATGTATAGATTCCTTTATAATTTTTAGCCAACTTTTTGAAAAAAAACTAGGATTATGATTTAAATTTCTCACTAACACTACAAATTATATATTTACAATTTAATTATGAAATATACAAATAGATATTTTTATACTTAATGTATTGCCAAAAATTGGCACCGGTTTTGGACCATTTGGGTATTTATCCAGTTTTGAGTAAAAATAATATAAATAAAAAGTTATTATAATCCCAATTATCCCAAAAATCAATATTTGGTTTGGAATTATTTTCGCAGCTTAATTATAAATTAATAATTGACAAAAATAGTTTTATTTTGCTATATAACAAAAAAGAAAATGTTAAAAACTTCAAATAAAAAAAATATTTTTCTTTGTCAAAGATTTTTCAAAAATTTTTATATAAATCCTCACAAAAATACCGATAAATATTCAAAAAAGTTTCAAAGATTTTACAGCAAATAACTTTTTTTGTTTGTACACTCAAAATGTTTGTTTCACTCAAAATTTAAATAAATAATGTCCATAATTGCGCCTTAAAGTTTCGTTTTGTTGTCTAGCAATAGGGGTTAAAACAAGTTTCGGAAAATGAAATGATAAGATAGGAAAAATATTCGTTAACTTTTGCGCGCAAAGCATGCTTTCGGTAAGTTATATGTTAACATCGGAAACACAATAGTTATTTGCTGTACTATTTTTTCTCAAAAAATATTTTATATAAATTTAATACATATTTGCTTTTCTTAACCAATGGCTTAAAACTTGGTATATATTAGACTTGTAAACGGGTCGGGTTCGGGTCGGATATCCGAAAAAATCGTCGGGTCGGGTCGGGTCGGGTCGGGTTCGGATACAATCCTGTCGGGTTCGGATCTGGTCGGTTATATAAATTTTTAGTACATATCCGATTTATCCGATTTTTTAAAAATTTTTACAATTACTTTAGTAAAAAAAGGTGAAAAAGTATACACATTTTTTATTTTCAAACTTATTTGTAACAAAACGTTAATTATAAGCTTATGTTCTAATGCTTTAATAATTTTTAAAATTACGCGTGAAATTTGTGGGAAATTTTATAATAAATCTTTGAAAAATTATTATGAACAATAAACTAAAGATTTTCGGATCGGGTCTGGTCGGGTCGGATACAGCCTTGTCGGGTTCGGGTCGGGTCGGGTTCTGAAAAGCCTATCGATTTACAAGTCTAGTATATATTAAAATATTTAAACACAAATATAAAATTGTTTGATTTAATTTTAAATTATAGTGATTCTTAGTATTCAATAAAGATATAAATCTATTTGTGAGTATTTTGTTTAGTGACTAATTAGTAATTTTAAATATAATTTATATTTATTTTGCAAAAGCTTATAATAGTTTAAGCTTTATTTAATCATCGCAAATAGTTTATTACATGATTGTTTTTGACGCTATCATATTTTTCTTGATAACTATATATAAGTTTAATGAACAATTGTAAGGGGCATTTTCATAGCCGGAATTTTTTGTTAAATCGAAAATCTTGTAACAACAAAATTCTAACGAGATTCGTTTTTACATCAAAATTTTTAAAAAATGAGTTTTATTGACAAAATATATGTAAGAACAATTAAATATTAGCTAATATGCAAGATATTCGTAAAATTTTGTCAAAATTTCAAAAAATTATAATTTAAATTCGTTTAGTTTAAACTTTATGATGGCTTTATTAAAGCTTTTAGTAAAGAAAATATTTTTTAAAATGTTCGATACCCAAAAAATTGTCGCTTATATCCGATGAGTTAACTTCCCAATTGAATTTTAAAAAACATCGAATATAGACTATTGATTCTCATAGTCTGTGATACTCAACTTTTTATATCAGCTAAGAAAAAATTAATGTTTTGTTTAAACAAAAATGTGATTTTTAATTATAAAAATAACAAAAACAAAAAGCTAAAATTGTTTTAACAAAAATTCCGAGTGTGGTCACTATTCTAAATGTCTTCACAGGTATTACTATTTACAAAAGCAATATTTCTGTAAGTAAGAATTAGCGATACATTGCGATTGATGGTGGTATTGATTAAGTCTCGATACATCCCCTATAATGTATTTTTTAAGCTCAACGCTAAGTACAGTCGCTTCCAATATAGCGTCACTCGGTTTAACAATTAGACTAACGATAAAGTATTTCTTTTTCTTTTCGGAAGTAACACCTAATTGATGAATGGACAAAATTTTGTGTAATACTAACTGAATGCATTTATGATAGTATGGAATTAACTGATCGTTCACTTTAGACACTATAAAGTATGCCAATGGCATAAGTAATTTTACATCATTTATTTCCGTATTTTTATAACATGCACACCAATGATGCGATATTCCAGCCGTTATGCAACTTCTATTTTCTGGTATTTCTTCTAATAGAGATAATCCATGTGTTCGGGAGATCATTGGTTGCGCTATAGTTTAAATAAAATCGGATTTTTAATACTTTAATTAAACAAATATTTTGCGAAATACAAAAGTTTTTAAATTACGTTTCCGCTGAGCTTTTAAGAGATCAATAAGTGTTGCGTGAATATCAAACGGTGTGGTCAGTCGGCCAGCATTTATTTTTAAATTTCGAATTATTTTGTGAGTCCTCAAAGAGTTTGGCAAATAAATAAACATGAATGGCAGCCTTTCCTCTATTCGTCCTGAAGTTGTAGCTCTTAGCGCACCAAATCTGATACCATGATCCGAAAATAACACTAATACTGTGTCATTAAGCAAACGATCGTCGAATAATTTAGACAAAAGTGTGTAAACCGGTAAATCTGAATATCCCGCATAATTGGCTGTTCAATAGGTTAGATATTTACAAATTATATTTTTAAATTAAACATTTCAATGCGATTTATTTACCGTCATTATGCGTTAATCGTGCCATAAATACTAGAGCGAAATATTTACGTTGTCGTGTTTGCATTGCTTTCACGAGATCGTACGTATAATTATAATAGAACTGGTAATTTAGTTAGTGATACACATTCTTAAAAAATTTATTGTGTATTAAGACTGAATATCAAAAAGTTTTTAAATTATACCTCAATTTCCATATAATGTTTGTAACAAAATCTTTCGACATCTTTTTCAATAACCAGAGAAACTGGTCTTAAGTAATAATCTGTGGGTTTCTTCCGGAATCCGATTTTATTAAAATTAAATAACGAATATTTGGGCAAATCTTCGATAAGTGCTGTCAAAAAATTTTCTTCAGCGAACTCTTTCCATATAAAAGGAATGTCGTCGAAGTATAGACTGTCGCGCACCGATTCGTTCCAATATGTGTGATAATCATTGCCGGTCAGCATTGCCATCAAGTTTGGGAAAGTATTGTCCCCTATTTTAGTGTAACCATTTAGCGGATAAAACTGATGAAATTGAGTCAATTTTCTAGTTAACTTTAAATGTCTTTTAAAGTTTAGCCACGATATGGAATCAATTCCAAGAAGTAATACATTCGGTATTTGCTTACCAGTAGTGATACTGGTCTTAAAGCCTTTATTCGGTATTAACGGCACAACTTCTTCATATACTACGCGACTAGTTCTTAACGCTTTGTTTATGTGATGTAAATTAGTATTCGTTTTGATGCACTTGACAATAACATAGTCGCTATTCGACAAATTAGTGCTCGTATTTAATGGCCCATAAGATGTTCCCAATCTATATCTAGAGTCAGAGTTGTGTGCGCGTAATATATCAGTCGCGAAACAAAACGGCAATTTTTTCTTTGTATTTTTGTAGTCGATTGTGATAACAGTTTCATTCACTCGTTTTACTTTTAAAATATTTTTAAGTTTTGAATTACAATTAATTCGTAGGCCACTGTGTGCGCGATATAATGGAAGAGTTTGATTGTCAAATAATGGTAATGTGGGTATTTTGCATGAGCTTGTGTTTACGAGATACGAAAAAATATTATCCCTCGTATTAATGACGGTTATCTTCGAATTTATTGGTGATGAATCTTCTATTTTAGGTGTTGTACACTGAAACACTTTTTTGTGAAAACTAAGAATATCATCAATTAAACTTTTAATATTTAGCTTAATTAAATAAAAAAGTTTTTAAATTTCTACTTTTACATATTATAAGTAATTCAATTTTAAAATCTGACATATTTTTGAATTGAATCATTTAAGCTAAAGATTTAATGACTAATAGAAAGTGAGCTCTAAATGAAAGCGTCGGTTATTATTTTTAATTAGATTATCGATAAAGTTAATATTTGAAACTTAAAAATCATATTTAAGAATAAATACTTTGTGAATACTTACTGTTTAAAGATTGGGAAATTGCAATAAAGAGCGTATAGAGTAAACAAACAAACACAAATTAAAATCCGGTTTCGATTCATCATTTAAATCGCTATTACAATATTAAATATTTTTTATTTGTGTTATAATTATTTTAATATTGTCAAGTGTTTCGTTGTTGTATCGATTAACCCAGTTTTACTTTTAATTCACTTATATTTTATCTATTTATTCATAAATTAAATAATTTTTAACATAATTATCCCGTATTTATCCAAATTGATTCGTTTAATGTGTGTTTCGCACTGTTGACCACCAATTACTTATAAATTGCACTTTTTGTTAAACAATTAATAATTTTAAAAGGCATAATCTTTGCCATAATCAGCAAAATTAGATGTTTACTATTTAATAAACAAAAACTATTATAAAACACAAGCATAAAATTTTATTACATACATTTAAAAATAGATTATAGTGAAAGTTTGATAAAATAGGTAAATAGTAAGATTCATTAGTAAATTTGTCTGTGAGTTTTAAAACTATTAATTAGGAAGAAATCATTTTTCCTATTAAAATTCTCTATTAAAGCATTTATATTATTGAACAGAAGTTTTACTTTCGCCAAAACACACATACATACACCCATAACACAACTTTTCGTTTAACATTATATGTTGAGTCTATAATTAAGATTTTTGTTGTAAAGGAAACAAATTCTAGAACTCATTATTTTAAATAACATTGTTGTGAGCATTTTTATCGATAATAAGAGAGCTTTTAGTTTAGACTCATATAGCAGTTTAACGTTCTTTCATGTTTTTTCCTCATAATTCTAACATTTCCTTGACGTGAGAAGCATTTATTTCTTTGTAGTAAACGCGACATAATACCTCTCAACAACAATTGGTAATTCATTAGAATTACTTTTTTGTTGTAATAATATAAAGTTAATTATTAATTTATTGTGAAATAAAAAGTGATGTTAATTAAAATAAAACAATTTTATCGATTAACTGTTAGAATATCACGACTTATTAAATAAGAATTAATACGAAAAATTGTAAAGATTATTATTAGAGAATCAAAATATAACATTTATAGCATATTAAAATTGCGCTATAAATAGCATTATTAAATTACCAAAATAGCATTTAAAAATAGCATTTATAATTTCTAAAAATTACATAAATTTCTTAGTAAATTCATTTTTTCAACATAATAACATTTTTTTTCTTAATCTAACATTTAAAAAATTTTAAAAATGTTACTTTTCAATGGTATTGTAAAATTTAAGGAGAAGTGCTATAAAAACTCTTCAGAATTAATCGAGAATTTAATCTGTTTTAGCCTAAATAGCATTAAATTGCAAAAAATTGAGTTAATAGCATTTATTATTGAAAGTAGCAAAATAGCATTTATAAATGGAGCTAAAACGGCTCCATTTTACTTAATTCGTTCACAAATAAATTTATACGTCTTAAACTTATGAAATAAAAAAGTATCAAAAGCTATGATTTTGATTCTCTAATTAATATATATATTGTACAGTCAAACGTAAATATATGTTGTGAACACTATTCCAATTGACAAAACTAAAGTATTTCATAATTTTACATGCAAATGTAAACTATATCTATAAAAGTATTGACATATATCACAAGTTATTACAATTTCACAATTGCAACATATTTTTTGAATTTGTTTAATTGTTGGATGATTCCATTCCAAAGTTTTCCCAATAATAATGCAAATTGCTATTATTATACATTATATATACTAGTGATTGAAAATATTCATATTTTAATTACCGTTACCGTACCGTTACCGAACCTAAAATTATCGTTTCATTACCGGTAAAAAACATAAATCAAACTTCATTACCGTATCGTTACCGTTAACTTTTTATAATTCACTGTCGTACCATTACCGTACCGGAAATTCAACACTAATATAATTTTTTATTAGGCATTAAAGAGATACCGCCAATAAGCTAACAATGTTGGCCTAAGTGAGAGTTTTAAACCATAATTTTTTGTATGATAGAGGACATTTTTCTGATCATAGAGAATTTTTCAAAAATTCAAAAAGTCCTATAGAAAGCGCTCCAAGAGGGAAAATGTATTAACATAAATAATGTAAAAAATTGAATTTAACAATGATTTTGGAAAAATATATTTTTTGACATAATTTTTGAAATTTTTAGCTTTTAAAGATACATTAATAGTAATTATGTCCATAATTTAATAAAAATTACGTTAAAAAAAATTTTTCCCAAAATCATTGTTAAATCAAATTTTTTACATTATTTATGTTAATAAATTTACGTTTGATCATAATTTATTAATTAAAAATTTTTTGATTGCGTTAGACTTAATATTTTGCATTTTAATCATTCTTCGAATATACCCACTAAAGCCTCTAAGTGGTATACTACTACTAACATTTTAATAAAAAACCAATATTATGTAATATTCACAATAATTTTTTTAACAACTTTCCCTTCACTTTATTGGACCAAACTTTTTTTTATAAATATCTACATTAATATAGCTATAAATCTGACCCCGGTTTATGTTATGAGACTCTTCAAAAAAGACTCCTATCAAAAAATCCAACAATGTATTTTCAAAAAAGACTACTATCAAAAAATCCAACAATGTATTTTCAAAAGACTCCTATTATAATATTCCCTTTATTAATATAAAGACTGCGAACACAATGACACAAAGACACACAGACACACAGACAGACAGACAGACAGACAGACAATGTCAAATCCATAAGCTCTCCTTTTTTAAAAAAGTGAGCTAAAAATGTTTTGTCATAAACACATTTTCCCTCCTGGAGCGCACCCTATAGGACTTTTTGAATTTTTGAAAAATTCTCTATGATCAGAAAAATGTCCTCTATCATACAAATAATTATGGTTTAAAACTCTCACTTAGGCCAACTTTGTTAGCTTATTGGCGGTATCTCTTTCAAACTATTTTTATTAATATATAGTTTTGTTATATAATGTGAAAATGAATGCTTAATTGTTCGACGCATATATAAATAGCTTAATTGTTCGACGCATATATAAATAGCTTAATTGTTCGACGCATATATAAATATCTAAACTTTAATGGCAAACATAGTGAAACTGAAATTTAGTCAATTACCGTTACCGTACCATTACCGCAAAAAAAAACATTTTTTAACTTCATTACCGGAGATAATAGCCAAATTCACTGTCGTACCGCTTTAGGTAATGAAAAAATATTTTCAATCACTAGTATAAAGCGTTTGCATAACTTCTGTCACATTCAGGTCACGAACACTTATACGGAAAACATCCCTTATGTTTATTAATGTGCGCTTCGAGAAGTGATTTCGCGCTGAAAGATGCGGTACAGTCAGGCCATGAACAGTGAAGTTTCGACACCGCTTTATCGGTACTTTCATTCACACATTGGAATACATTAGAATTCATACATTTGTATTCAACACTAATCGAAGAATTTAAATATGTGTCGCATAAGAAATTTGTTTGATATTTTGGGTCGCGGGTGGAAAAAGTTTGAAAACCACTAAACTAGTGGAATAATAACGGAAATGAACATATTTTCTTTAAAGTTCTCGTTTTTCTATATTTAGCTAAATGTGGATATTAAAAGAAAACTTCTATCGATACGGTCATAATATCCGACTTTTCTTCTTAATTTTAAATGGTAAACTCTTTATTATATCGAGTGTAGCATTTTAAAAATATGGGTCTCATACGACACTACATCCAGTGAGCGGCAGATGCCAAAAAATCACTATTATTCCGTAAAATCACTATTATTCCGTATTATTATTTATTTTTTAGTATTTTATAATTTTCAATAATCTTATCGTCTATATTTAATGACCTCTTCATTATCTTCAACAATGTAAGATATTTACGACTTATTATTATATGAGGCTTTTTTTTGTAATTTTTTACGACTTTTATTATTATTGGAGGCTATTTAAAATCCCTTAATGAACATAAACAATCTGTAAAATTCCTTAATAAACTTTCAATACTAGTTTAATTTAAATCAATTATACATTAATTTTGATTAAATTATAATTTTTAGTAATAAAAATATTCACAAGATGTCAGAATAGTATGATAGCATTGCAATTAGAGGTCGAAAACGGGTCCCGCGGGAAGCGGGAGGGAGTGGGAATACTTGAAAAATACGCGGGATGGGAGGGAGTGGGAATAGGCTAAAAATATGCGGGAATTTGCGGGAATCCCGCATCGCTTTTATTCCCGCAAACCGATTATATAAATATATTTATGTTTAAATTCGACGAGTTTTTAGGACCCCTATAATTATTCCACCTAATTTTGATTTTTAAAAGAGTATATATTTAATATACTTTTATTATTTCAAATTGTTTGTCAACCATGCAATTCATATTTATCTAATTAGATTTATATATAGCATTTTATGAATTTTTCTAAAGGATTTTTATGTTTTTAGTAGAATTTGCGGGAATTGCGGGACGGGAGCGGCGGGAACGCTAATTTTACCTCTGCGGGAGCGGGTCCCGCGGGAATTGCTTAAAATTTTGCGGGAGGGAGTGGGAGTCAAAAATAGAAATTTTTCGACCTCTAGTATACATTAAAGTTGTTGTGGGTTCGATTTAAACGCGTTTTAAACTGCCAATAATTTTAAATCAACTGTTTCAGTTTATTTAATTATATATAATAAAACTGCTGTTTAGACAGCCAAATGGGCAATAAATTTTTATAAGATAATTTACTAAAAAATTTTTAAAAATTAAATTTAAAATAAAATTTAAATAGGAAAATGTTAGAAAATCAACTTCATAATGAAATCAAAATGTAAAATTTTACAAAACTAAAATAAAAATAAAATTTAAAATAAAATTTTTTTAAAAACTAAAATCAAATTAAAAAAAATTCTAAAATCAAAATTAAATCAATATGGAAAATTTTCAAAAAATCAAAATTAAAACTAAATTAAATATGAAAACTAGAAATAGAAATAACACGAAAAATTTTACATCGTTAAATTTTTTATTACAAAAAATGAAAGTAATTTTATTCTAATTACTTACTATTTCAAATTTTTTCAAACCGTCATTCAAATGTTTCTGTTCATAATTTTTCATTTTCAAATATTGTGCAGTTTTAAAGTCAAACCTTCAACAACTTTAGTATAAGATTTTCTTGCAAAATTAAAGCAATTTTTATTAACCCAATTAGTTATTAAACATTAACCACATTAAAGTAGTGTTGTTTAATTTTAAATTTTCAATTAAACTTACTTTAGTTTTAATTTTTTTTACTTCAGAAGATTTTTAATTTTACTTTACAATTACATTTCTTTCTTCATTAATTTTAGTTTTACTTGGTTTTTTACATTTGCATTATCTTAATCTTTTTATTTTTCTTACAGTTTAAATATATAATTATTTTGTTTGTATCTTAATATAATTTATTAAAAAATATATACATTAAATAATTATAGCAAAGTTTTATATAATAAATTTCTTTATTTTATTTTTTAGCTAACTTTTTTTTAAAAGGCGAGCTTATGGATTTGACAGTCTAGTCTGTCTGTCTGTCTGTCTGTCTGTCTGTCTGTCT
>JAQGAW010003382.1:0-12708 GCA_034698025.1 Phthiracarus crinitus | reverse complement strand
GGGTGTTTGTCAACTCATCGATTCATGCATTCATATCGAAGACATATGCTTTGCCTCAACACCTAAAATAACGAACATAACTATCGATAGATTAATAGCGATCGCATCGCAGAGAAACAGAACAACAATTAACTTTAAATGTCATTTGTCTCAATCAAGGGATGAATTACAATATGAAGAGCCAGTAGACATGAATAGATTGAATAATTTGCCAAACAATTTAAAAATTAATTATTTAATAGAAGAACCATTAGAAGCCGATAACGAATAGTATCGAAATTATATGATAATTAATGATTAAATAAACATCATTTTGAATAAATATTATAACATATTTTTAACATAAAGCTTTAATTTCACTAATACTTATACAATATGTATTCGATTATTTCAATTTAACTCAAAATAGGGTCGAAAAATAAAAATGGTTCGCAATAATTTTAAAGTTAACATTAGAATCGGGTCTTAACAAACTTAAGAGTTTTGCTTTTAGTAACAATTAAATATAGTAGATGACCAATAAATCTGAGTCGAAGAAGAATTTTAATGTATATTTTGGGTGCGGAAAGAAAAATTTTGAAATCCACAATAAATGATTTGATTATGTTTAAAAGCAGATACATAAATATCGATATATATCGTTGATATTTTCATTTACAATCATTTCAGTAGTGTTGTATTGCTTCCAATTTTTAATATTGCTCATCTTTTTCTTTTACTTTTTCAAAATTCTTTTATCTCAATTGATTTTTCCTTTTTCATTTAAGTAAATTTTATTTCAATTGTATATTACTTTTACTTCTAGTTTTCATTCTAATTTTAATTGTATTTCGCTTTCGCTTTTATGTCAAAAAATCATATAAATTGCAAATTTATTAAATTTATGAAAATTGGTTACTTTTGCTTTTTAATTCGCTTTTCCATTGAAATTTCAAAAGTAAAAGTTAATAAATTTGTATTTTACTTTCGCATTCAATTATTAAATTTCAATTGTATTTTGCTTTTACTTTTTTTAAAAATTTAAATTGCATTTGTATTTTACTTTTAATTTATATTTTAATATCAATAGTATTTTACTTTTTCTTTTATTTTAAATATTAATTTCATTTGTATTTTATTTTTTCACAAGCGAAAGTAAAAGACAAAATATTTTTTCGCTTTTACTTTTTCTTCAAAAAAGCGACACAACACTACATTTCAGTAACTATCAATATTTTTTACCAAATTTTTGAACATAAATTATGTTCATATCAAACATTTGTTTGATATATATAATATTTGTTTAGAGTGTCCGAAAATCAGTATTTTTGGGGTTTACGACTAAATTTTATCCATGAAAGAGACTCAACTTTTAAACAACTTATTAATGATCGATCATAAAAAGCGATAATAAATACAATATTGAAATACCTTTTAATGCTATTTCAATGGGAAAAGTACATATTATCGACATATCAATCTTTTTGTTTTTATACATAGTGTTCAATGCTTATACAAATGTATAAGTATTGAATACAAAGTAGCGATTAATGTTGTAAATGAGTCTACTAATCAAGCATGAGATTAACGTGAGAGCAGTGTACAGAGCTGTAGCATTAATATTGCTAAACGAATTAAAAACTATACTTAAAAAACAAAGCTAATACAACGATTCCATAGCGGTCCTCATATACTTCCTCATTTTACCTCAATGGTACCTCATAAGTAGTACCTCATTATACATAATAAGGCAATACAAAGTTGTCATAATATAACCTGTGTCATAAACCGGATCAATTTTTTTGACAATAAATTTAAGTGCCTCATATTATCATTTACGCCTTATAATCTACTCTACGGTTTCCGGTTTAAAATGTGTAGACCCTTGTTAAAGGTGTTGCAGCTGGATAAAGGTGTCGCCTACATTCAAAGGGGATTTCCATGTCAATGCTGTCATACGGAATACTTAATCATTTTTAATTCGTACCATTACATCAATTTTTTCAAATAAGTTATATACTATATATCAATTAAGTAATATTATGTCGCACTATATTTATACTATATGCGTACCTTACTGCTATGTACTGCTACTGATAACATAATATATTATACATAACATTAACCGTTTAAATTATCATAGCATGACGTCATATACTGCGCTAAAATGCACTTTAATGCATTATTCTGCGTTATAATGTGATCATTATAAGCTTTATCAGTATTGACGTCACATCCATAAACGTTATTATTAAATCATATTATATTCATTTTTCAATTTGCTGGGGGTTAAAGGTCACATGGGTCAGCCAAAACAATAATCCTACCAATAGATTTATAATTCGTTTCTTAAAAATTTTTCATATTTTTGGGGGGTTAAAGGTCATCATTTTTGGGCCAACACTTGTAACGTTTGTCATGCCAACTTTTATACAACCTTATTACGTCATTTTAAAATTTTTCAATTTTCGGGGACAAAGGTGGTCCTCATCATCATAACTATCAACAAAATCAACGGTTATGGTCATTCACGGAAAAACAAAAATTTGTGGTCGTAGCTTATGATTAGATCCTTATTTGCATAATTTTTGTGTGTCCTAACACTACATACACATACACATACAATATTTATAAGAGATTGCATCGAATAATACACTTTAAAATTCATTAATATTAAATACCATATTTTACTTTTGTAAACCCTAATTAATATTGAATGAGACGAATAATTTATTTTTTTGTACAATAAGTGCTAAAAAATAACCGGTACTTTAATTATTAATTTGAAATATATATTAAATTCAAGACTTTATTATACTCTCAACATACGGTATTCAATCAAAATTGTCTGACTGTTGACATACATAGACTGTGTCAGCACACTGTTTATGACTGCTCACAATAAAAACTGTATGACATTATAAATCACGTTATTTAAAATATAAAGACATTCAGTGAATTAATAGATTGATAATTGAGGTAATATTTCTGAATGTTTTACTCTATAACTATAACATTATTATTACTTTTTGTATTTCTGTCAATTGTATATCAAGTCAAATATACAAGTATTTATGATATGTCAACAAGTTTGGCATAAAGTCTGGTACAAAATGTTAATTATAAATCAAATATATGTGTATTTAACTGAAGATAAGTATTTTAGAAATGCATTAGAAGCTAATGACAAAATGGATAGCAATCAAATTTTATATAATCAACAAAATATTAATGAAAATATTTTAAAATAGATTTTTTGAAAACCAAAAACCTATATAATACGGTTACCATAATTAAAAATAAATAATTAAAGTGAATCAAACGATGAGTCGAGTAGTGATCGATATAACAAAATGAATGATATGAACAAAATCAAATTAAATAACTAAATGATCAAAATTAAGGCTTTTATCGACACAAAACAATTCTAATTGAATTGAAAACAAAAGGATTTATCTTATGATCAATAAATAAATTAAATGCAATTCTAAATTGAAATGAATACAAAAAGGATTGATCTTTAGATCAATAAATAAATAGACAAATACATATCAAATCAAATTAAACAAATTAAGGCTGAATTTCCATTAAATAAAATTGATAAATCAAATAAAGAAAAAAAGAGCTAAATATAAATTATTTATTCATTACAAAATTGCGACTGTGTTTGAGCTCTAACAAAACACGAGTGAATTGTTTCAATAAAAACATATTAGTTGTGCACAAAAGTGCTTATAAAAGGTTAAGTTACACTTTTAAGTTCAAAAACAATATCAAATAAGTTACTAATAGACCTTTGGGGCAATGGTTCGCGTAATATGATGACATGGCGTGCTTCACGTATTATGAATTTAAATAAATCTATAAAATTAAATTGATTTTAATTTAAATTGTTATTCACTAACAATTATTAGAGATTATAATTAAGTTTCTAAATTTCACGTTGAGATCTAAATCAATAAATTGTTTGTAACTAATTTGTAAACATAAATTTATGTGGGAATTATTTCAACTGATAAATTAAAAGTTAATTAAGTTTTCTTCAACTATAAAAAAGGGTCGATTCAATTACTTCAAATTAAAATTCTATAAGATTTATACTTAACAAATCGGGTCTAAATGCGTTTTTAATTGATAAAATAATTATGTGTTGTAAGTCTTGAACAAACTGATTAAAACATACTTCGTTTTCTCTAATTCACTGCTATTTGGATTTATTAAAGTAATCTCATTTTTTTGTTAATAAACTGACATTGAGTTCTTATTATCACGAAGACCTTCTTTAAAGATAACTACAGTTGAAAATTATAACCCAATAATTTACAAATTAGTTTTTGCTGGTACTAAATAAATTTATTTTTGCGTCTTATCTATTTTTAAAAATATTGATTAAGTTCCAAAATGTGTGAACTTCAACAGAAAAATGTCAACGAATATACTGCTTATCAGTAATATTCTGTTTTTAACATATATTTAAATTTTTAATTTTGCTTATAAAATCATAACCTATTTAATAGCATTATTGCAAAAATAAAATTATAAGCTTAAAATAAAACATTATGAAAAGCTTATGAAATATATTTTTATTATTTTGATGAAATTTTAAAACTTTATGTTTAAAATTTATAAATATATATTTTATAACTTTTCAAATTTACATGAAATTTAATTAAAAATGCGACTTAAATTAATAATTTTCAATCTGATTTAATTAATAATTTTTCTATAAAATAATTGTATTATTTCCACATTGGCTTTCGCATTGTTGAAGTAGAGAATTGCACTTTGATAAACAAGTCGTTTTTTCATCATCGATGGGCTTAAGAGCACAATCAGAATTGCATCCAAGTATAAAGTTGATGCATCCTTGCATACATTTAGATGGAACTTCTATGGGATCTCCATAAACATGTAGATATAAAACACATGCCAATAAGAGTGTAATTGCAATGTGTTTCATTCTATTTTGTTCAAATTTAAATCAAATATTAGATAATTTTTTCAATAATCTAATCTATATTTATAATACCTTACACGTTTGATGATAAACTGATAAATGATTTTATAAGAAAACTTTATTTTTAAAATTTTTAATTAAATTATTGATTCAAAATAATTATAATACAAATAGCTTTTATACTTTTAAAAAGGAAATATTAAACTCATAATGTTTTCTCGGAGCTATTATTTAACCTCAATTAAACAGAATACCTGTTTGACAGTTATTAAACAAATCAATTAAGGTTACATTGATTTTGCAAACCGTTATTATTATTTTACTTAACCTGTGAATTATTTACGATACCTAAAAATTTGTGATTATATACAAAAAATTTTATTTATTTATTACTTTAATTATGATTTTTGTCAAGTTCCGGTATAATGCTTATCGAGAATTGGTTTGTTCTATTAAATGTAAACTATTACATTTACTAACATAAAATATACAAGAAACTTAGTGCCATATAATTATTAAGAAAATATTCAATAGAATAAATTTCAATAAATCTTCATTGTGTTAATACGGTCTTATAAAATTATAATGACTCTTAATCAGTGATCGACCACTAGTTCTGTTCAAAATATGAGGCAATTCATTCGATTCTAAAACACTTTGTCCTTCATTCAGACCACCCGTTACTAAACCTGGATTTGTAGTCCACGGTCTCTTTGCCATAACTACATCGTCACCTTTATATTTGAATAATATAATTAATAAACAACAACGAAAAATTAAACAAATATAATTATATACCAAACCATCGAGTACTAAGAACTCTTCTGGAAGTAGTTTTTGATAAGTTTCCTGGAGCTCCGTGTAGTGTTCTCATGTGAAACACTACACAATCGCCTGGATTTAACTCATATTTCAATATTTCGTACGAACTATATATTTCATCCTTATCTGGCGTGTCATAATATGTACGCTCTGGTGTGCCATTTGTTTCTGTATTGTAATTGATATTTGAATCAAAAGTTTTTGGGATATAAAACTTTTCGTCTAAATGAGATCTCTTTGCGTATTGAACGCATGTTTCTTCAGGTACGTAATCAACAGGCATCCAAATCGAGCAAACCTGTCAAATCAAAGGATTAATATTTATCATACTTTTAAACTTGTGGTAAAAAATACGATTTTGCATCTTTTGTAGAATAAATTTTTTATAGCTTAACATTTTTATGAATTAATTTGAATTTTTATAGAGAGGATCAGTACATAACCTGCGTCCTGTGACATATCTAACATTTATTTTAAGCAAGGGGTAAAATATTCTTTGACCAAAGAAAGTCAAAGAATTTTATTATTCTCAAAGAATTATTCTTTGAGAAAAATAGCTAATTTTCTTTAATTTTCTAAAAGAATTTAGATTTTAATCAAAGAATTTTACAACTAAATTTTTATTGTTCATAACATGATTAGAATTAGCATTCTAAAAATAATTATCATCAAAATATAATGTTTAACTGCTTAATTTTATTAAGTTTTTGTTAAATAAATCTTATTTTTAAAATAATTCAGTATTTTATTCAAAAAATTGTCAAAGAATTTTGAAAAAGTTTAAATTCTAAAAGGATTATCAAAGAATTTTGCTATTATTCTCAATGGAAATTTTAATATTTACCAAAGATTTTTCTCAGAATTTCAGTTAATTTTTTCAAAGAAAATTTAACCATTTGAATTTAAGTAAAACATGCGATTAAAGATTTTATAACTTAAATATAGTTTTTAAAAATTAAAATACTTTAACTGAGTAGATAAACATATTTTGAACCAACACTTAGTGAAATTTTAGTTTTGATTTTAGTTCACCAACAAAAATCGAGATTAGAGTTTTTGACGATATAGTGTAGTTTTATCTCAAACCACAGTTACATAAGGGGAGTGCTAGCCCAGGGTTGACCCCCTCCTGGAAATTTTGAAACATGACCACCCCTACCCAGAATTTAAGAAATTCAAGGATGAGAAAAATTTATAAATTTTTAAAATTTTTTTGTCAAATGAAAAAAGTTGTGCATCAAAACCGATGAATTTTTGTGACCCCTTTGAATTTTGATAAAAATTTCAAAAATTTACTTTTTAAATTAGTCAAGTTTTTCGAGGTGGCGTGGTTTAGGCTTTTTTCGATAAAAAAATTTTTAATAATTTTTTTGAAAAATTTTTGGACCGAAGGCCAAAAAATGTAGTTAAAATCCAATGAGTTTTGAACCCCTCTAAAAATCGAGATTTCCTGAATCTGACACCCTTGAGCTTCCGACAGAAGTGTAACTATGATTTCATACATAAGACCTTATGATTAAGTTATAATATTAATTCGCTCAGTATTAAAATTAGTAAATTGTATTATAAGCAATTTAATTACTAAATTACTGTACTATTTATGCAATAAAATTTGAATTATTAAGGAACTAAATAAACCTTATTTCCGTCAAAAGAATAATAAGGCTGGTCCTGATGCCATGGCGTCTCTTTAGTGGTTCCCATATATTTCACGAGTACGTGATCATGAAATAACACGGCATTATCTGATTCCATGAGTGCAGCCGCGATCTCAGCGGCTGGTGATTCAAAAATAAACTGTTTGAGTGCACTGTTTATATTCCAGTTGAAACCATCGCTGAAAAATATGCCACTGTCTCCGTCGTTAGATAATCGCTGAACTATTTTGCTTTCGTTATTTAGATTATATTCGATACCTTCTATTACTTTATCGATCCAGTACTGCGAAAATACATTTCTAAGACATACCGCACCATTATTCCGAAACTCGTTTAAAATTTCAGGTGTGATTAAGTCAGACATTAAGAAGGTATTCAATAAAAAAATTTTTCATTAAATTTTATATAAGTCTGTAAAATAAAATTTGTGTTTATTTAATTTGTATTTCACTAAAAATGATTGAAGTTACACTGGAATATCTAATTTTGTTTTGAAATCTTAATCAATAATTTGTTTGTAACAATTTTGTGTACAGAAATTTATGTGAGAAATTATTTCAACTGATAAGATAAGTATTAAATAAGTTTACTCCAACTACAAACAAATTCTTAACATATTCTCAACATATAATATCTAAATGCCCGTTCATTGGCTATATAATGAGTTTTTTTAATAAATATATGTCTCGAACAAACTGATTAAAATCATACTTCGGTTTTCTATAATTCACTGCTATTTTGATTTTGTTAAAGTGCTTTCATTTTTTGTAAATATATAAATTGACATTGAATTTTTTTAATCACTAAGACCTTCTTTCTTTATAAGTATATTTGAAAATTTAGTGAAGATTGTAACCCATAAATTTACTAAATAAATTTATTATTGCGAATTATCTATTCTGATCAGCATTTTAGTAATATAATGATTAAGGCCTTGAAAATAGTTAGATGAAATGGTGCAAGATAGTTTATGAATCGTTAGGAATAAAATTCCAAATAGTTTAAAAAATAGTTTGAAAAATTTACTAAAAAAGTGTACAAATTTTTTTAAAAATAAGTGGTATGTTTCAACTTTTTCGAATTTAATTGATAATATCTATTTTTTCCCGCACGAATACTTAAATAAAAAAATTTTCAAACTTTTTTTTTTAGAATTGATCGATAAATATTTACCCATCTAAAAACACATCTGATTTTAACGATAATTTGGCCAATATTATTAAAAATATTGAAATCGTTAGAAATAAAATAAATAGTTTGAAATAAATAAAATAGTTAGAGAAAATTAAAATAGTTTGAAAAGTTTAATTAAAATAGCATTTTTATGTTATTTAAGTTATATTATAACTATATTTTAGCTTTTATTGTCTTTTTTCATGATTTTTACAAATAGATAATTATCGATTTTCAAGGCCTTAATAATGATTATTAGAGAATCAAAATTATAGCATTTGCTACTTTTTTGTGTTATATGTTAGAACCATAAAAATGTATATGTGCACGAATCACATAGAATGGAGCCGTTTTAGCTCCATTTATAAATGCTATATTTTGTTATTTTTGAAGATAAATGCTAGAAATGCTATTTTTGCTATTTTATACTAAAACAGAAAATTTGTCGATTAAATCTGACGAGTTTTTGTTACCTTTTTTGACGAATTTTATTTTAATTTTTAAATTTTTTTACTTAAGACAGAGTTAGAAAACTCTAAAATAATGGAAAATTGATTTTAAGTTAAAATTAATATAATTTTTAAAATTTATTAATGCTATTTAATTCAGATAGCGATATTTTTATATGCCATAAATGCTATTATTTTGATACTCTAATGATTATGTTCCTAAATGTCTGAAACTGAAAAGAAAAACTCAATAAAACTCAGGCTTTTCTCAAATACTCTGTTTAGTAAATTTAGTTTAGAAAAAGATTACAAATCATAAGTATTTAAAAAAATTTATAATTAATAAAATTTCGTTTTAAAATAAGTATATTTGAAAAGATAAAATAATTAAAAATAATATATTTTATTTAATTAATTTTTAAAATTTATTATTTATAAATTTTTATTACTCTTCAAGTTTACATAAATTCGAGTTAATTTATTAATGTAATTTCTGATAAAATTAATTAATGATTATTTTGTAAAATATTCGCATTACTTTTACAATTTGTTTCGCAATTATTAAGTTTAGTTCGACAATTAGAAAAACAAGTATCAGATTGATTAGGATTCCCATTAAAACAATTAGTCTGACATCCATTATCATCACTTAAGCATTTTAGTATACATTCAGACTCGCCATCGCCATAGACTTGTTGATATAAAATACATGTCAACAAGAGTGTAATTGCAATGAGTTTCATTCTATTCTGTTTGATTTAAAATTAAATATTAGATAATTTTTTTCAATAATATAAACTATATTTACAATTTTATATAATAAAATGTCTTACACTTTTGATGATAAAATGATGAATGTTTATATAATAAAACTTTATTTTTAAATTTTAAACACGTTTGTTATTCAAAATAAATAACAACTAACTTTTATACTTGTAAATAAGGAAATAATAAACTCAAAAAGTTTTTCTAAGTTATAGTTTAAAAGCTTTGGATTAACCTAAATTAAACTGAATACCTGTTGACAAAACTGAATAATGTTATCAAACTACTCAATTAAGTTTAATATTGATTTTGTTGCAAACGGATGTTGTAGTTTTATTAAGACTTCGAATTATTTTATTTAAAAGTCCGTTTATAGTACGGTATGTCCGCGCTGTTGCGCTATTTGTTTATAGAACATTCAATTAAAATGTTTAGACAATTATAATGGAAGCTGGCTTATCAAGCTTTTAATAAATAACGGAGATATATCCGAATATCCGACCGAATTTTTGGTGTTTTTATTTCCGAAAATGTTTTGACTCTGATAATCACTTACTAATTTCATAGGTTTAGAGCGTTAACCTACTGTTACTTAATAATGCTTATATTAAAGACAATAACACTGTACAAAAATTAGAGCTATTTCTTAAAATAAATGTACATTTCGCATTAGGTTAATAAAGGCTAACCGAAATGTCCAAACCTTTCTGTTACCTATGAATTTTTCGGGTTGGGTCGAATTTAGGCTTAGAACTGTCCAGCTCAGAACTTTTTTCAATATTTATAATCAGTAAACCCGACAAAATGGGTTTGGTTGGGTTGCATTAGATTAGATTAAGTTAGGTTATGCTTGGTTATGGTCTGTTTGTGGTCTGTTAGGGTCTAAAAATTTTAACTATTTACTTGTCTAATTCGAATAATTAATTTTAAACTATTAATTTAAAACAACTTTAATTTTGTATTTCAATAATATTAATCAATCGAAATGCATGAAATAGTTTTTATGATAAGTTTTTAATTAATTTTACTCGACAATATAATATTTTAAATTGAGCATCATTTCGAATAGACACTTCTAGTCATCATCCGGCGACTTGAACTGATTTAATTAATTTTTTAAAAAAATTAATAATAATTCAGGACTAATAAGACACAATTAAACTTCACAAAATAAAACTTATATAAAAAATTTCAATAGCTAGGTGTTGCTAACAGGAATTGTTTATTATTTTACAAAAACTATTCGGTATTAATGTATAGTGTAAAGGGAATTTCTATCGTAACTTATTTACAGTTATCCAGTCCTAAAAATTCTCTTAAACTGAAATTTAATACCGAATAGTTTAGTATAAAATAATAAACAAGTTCTGTTGGTAACAAAAATAGCGATATTTTCATTTTAGTTTAAAGTTTGGTGAATTTTTTTGTGTCTTATTTTGTTCTGAATTTTTTATACCGGAATTTAATCGTATATAAGCGCGCGTTATATAAATTTAAAAGTTAATTTTAAGAAAAAGTGTGTGCTCGGTATACAAGAAGTGCGGGCTGTCTAATTAAAATTAAAATATAAAATAGAACATAAAATAAATAGTTTTGAAGAATTAATGGTAAATATACAAAAAAGAGCGAAATTCAAAGTTTGAATCCCCTTAGCTATGAACACTTATTTCAAATCGTTGATAAACTCTTATAATTGACTTAAATAAGCAAAAGGTGTGAGATTTTAATTGATTCTTTCTCTTCCTCAAAAAATTACAAAAAATCATGTTAATTTGAAGTCTTGAATATTCATATGATCAGGAATTGCTAATTTTCGAAGTTAAATTATTCATGTAATTTTTTTGGAAAAATTATAATCATAGGAAAAATGTTACAATTTACGATATTAAGTTTTAAAAAATTAAAATTATATGAAATATTTACCTTAAGCATATCTTACAGTTTACGCAAATCCCTAACTGAACTTTTTCTAACACTAAATTTAGACGCCGTTTCTCCGTTTCCAGTAATTTCGACAAATTCGATAATAGATAATTTAGTGTCAGCAGTATAAGATTGTTTTTTATCCCATAATTAAATTAATTGGAGTAAAAATTTTGAATAATTTAACTATTATAAAACAAAGTAGTTTTGTACATCATTATGTGCGGGTTATCAAAGGAAAAAAGTTAAATTTTTCTTAAAAGATTAGACACGCGTTACACACATTAATTTATGGTAAATTAAATATTTAAGATAATGGCAAAATTGTTAACTTTAATGAAATACATATAATAATTTAAAAAATTTGCAGGTTAAAAATTTAATTGAATATTATAAATTCTTGTTTAGAACAATGACTATTAAGTATTCATATTAAGAAATGCATTATTTAAAAACAAATTATTTAAAATATATTAGCATTTCATATGTTTGAGTTATTCATTGATCATTTTTTGTTTCCATATGAGTGGCAATTCTCTAGAATTTAAAACACTTTCGCCTTGCATTAACCCACCAGTTATCAAACCTGGGTTTGTAGTCCACGGTCTGCTTATCATAACTACATCGTCGCCTATAAATATTAATCTAATTAAGTGATAAATCTACAAAATAAAATTTATTAATTCAAAATCAATTCATTAAAATATTCTTTAAAGTTATTTTACAAATTTTTTGGTAAAAGAATCTTATTTTATTTATCTAATTCTATCAAAGCAATATCATAACTTTGATTTTATAAATTAACTATATCTCTATGCCCCTAAACAGACCAATTGACTACTCAAATAAGAGTTACCAATAAGGTGACCATACCTCCCGGTTTGACCTGGATTTTCCCGGTTTTCAACTAATAGACCAGTCTCCCGGTTGATGTCTCACCTTGACATTACGTTATCCCGGGATTAAAATATTACAAAATTAT